>JAOTRR010000022.1:19955117-19968140 GCA_028570945.1 Gogo arcuatus
TATATATATATATATATATATATATATATATATATATATATATATATATATATATCAGTGTTAATATTATTTACACCTATACAATAACAGTCTGGCTATATTATTATATTATAATACTCTGGAGACAGAGAGCTTTTATTTCTGAACTTTCCACCCATGCAACCTTTTTTTAAAATTAAAATTGTCATAAGGTTCCATTAATTAAAACTGGTGGGGTTCCACCAATGCAACAAAATTAAAAAATCACTTTAAGAACCCTGGCTGTAAGGGATTAACCAGAGGGACACTTTGCAAGATTGATGTCACAAATTCACAAGTTATTTAATTATTTTTTTTATTTCTTTATAGCATATTTTCTTTTTCTTCGGTTGTTTATAGTTAATTTACTTCATTATATATTTATTTATTGTATGTTTCTAGATTCTGTGCAGGACAGAGGACGCAGTCATTCCCTTTTTAGTGGGTTTTGGCAAGCGAGATCATTCCGAAATGCAAACCTAAAGCCTCCCCCTCCCCCTCTCTCTCAATCTCTCTCTCTCTCTCTGCCTCTCTGCCTCTCTGCTTTCACGCGCGCGGCGCTTCACTCGGACCAGCTCCGGTGCTGCGCGCCACGCAGTGTCAATGTACCGCTGTTCTCATTCAGTTACTTTACGCTTCTGAGGATCAGTAAACCCAATTTGGTCAGTACGATTCGGTTGTATTTTTAAGCCGTAATTCAGCGCGTATCCTGTTGTGTGTTAGCGGGTTTCTCATTAGTTTCTTGTTGTCCGTGCAGTTTGGACGCGGCGCGGACCAGAGCACCAGACCAGAGAACCGGGAGCAGCTCACACTCACTCTGCCCTCGTGATTTCCTGCATGTGTGTGCGTGTGTGCAGTTCGTGCATGTACGGATTTGACATGTTTTAATTTGCAACTTTCCTTCTCTCCCAGTGTGCGAAGGTGCAGAGTAAAAATCGTATTCATAAAAGCGCAGGAATGAGGAAGTTCTCATAAAGGATTGTAAAGGGGATTGCGAGCAGCTTTTATTTGTTGATTTGGGTGGATTTTGTATTTCTTGTCTCATCGGTAACTGCTCCGAGAAGGAATGCGCTTCCACTCCGCCCGGACTACAGACTGAAAGCCGGCACACGCAGTCACTGCAGCGGTGCTTTAATAAAATCTACATTCACATAATTCCCCTTTGGCACTGTAACAGCTCTTGGACATCCTCAGAGTGGGAACAGTTTATGCACAGACCTGTGGAAGTGTTCATAAAGGAAAGGGCTGATCCCATGTGAGTTGGCTGACGGTGTTTGTTTGTTTGTTTTCACCTGACGTTCGTGCCCCGGACAGATCCCGATACTGCGTGCCTGAATAAGGACTAAGCTGCGCGCTCGAGCTTGTTGGAGATGGCTCCGGTGGGGATGCTGCTGATCGGGGCTGTGTTAGTGTGGGTGTCGGTGTTGGGTGAAGAACCCGCTGCTAAAGCCATAGCCGACCGATACGCCGTCTACTGGAACCGCACGAATCCCCGGTGAGTGCACGCGGAAACGGTAAACACACATTACGGTTAGAGGGGTTGCTCATGCAAGTCTTATACAATCTGGAAAAAAAAAAAGTGAAGAATCCAGTGCACTTTGACAAATAAAGGTACCAAACAGTACTGGGCTGGAACATCTTTAGTACTTATATCTTTCGCCTGGGACGGTGCATGTGTTTACCTTTAATTAGATATCAGAGTAAAGTGGTCCTTATCTAGTTATGTACCTTAAATTATTTCTAAAGTTATAAAGATATAAGCTGTAATAAAGGCACATATATGTATCCTGAATGGCACCCCAGAGACCAGGAGAAGTACAGTTTGCTGCCTATTTCTGAGAGTGTAGGAATCTTTGGAGGTTTTTAAAAAATATACGTGTTAGGAAACTTTACAACAAGATTCCTGAAAGGGCTTTTTAAAATGTTCCACTAAAAGATCCACCAGGAACCATCTGAATTTACTTTTTTGACATCTCGGAATGTCTAGACTACATTCTGTCTACAAAATCCCTAGCGAAGGGGCCGGATTAACACCTAAGACATATTCACCTCTATTTATGGAGGATTATATTATATCTTTCAATATTATCTACACTTTTATGAACACTATTCATTTTAACAATGGGATTTTTTTCTCTGTATATGCTATACTCATATTGCTTTTGTCGTTATCCCAGTGTATAGCTTACACTCTCAGAAAGAAAAAAAAAGTTCTAACTTGGCTTTTAAGGATAAAATCAAGGATACATCTTTTGTACCTTTACTGAGAAGAACATAATTGTAGAAGAATGTTGTTAAAGTACACAATAGGACCTTAAAGATCAGCTGTACCTTACCTTTGATGAAATATTTCCATTGTATGCACCTTGGTGAACAAAATGCATGCTTTCTTCTCCTGACAGTGTAGAAACCTTGAAACAAGCTCCCTTTAGGCTCTGCAAACTAGATTTATGAAATGTTTAAAAATTCACACATTTCTTATGACAAACAGTTGCATGTTGAAGAGAACTCCACACGCCCACAGACACTTTGTAGAGATTTGCAGATGTGGTAGAAATACTGTATCATGATACTTAAAGATATTTTACAATGTAAGATGTATTGCAATACAGTATCTAAGCTTCATAACAGAGTGCAGTAGAGCATTTCAGCATTGATAGGCTTCTTTTACCTATTGTCTACAAAAGTAAATTATAAATTAGCCAAGAAAAGAAGACATGAGTCATTGGGTACAAAAATACATTTTAATTAGCATCTTGTTTCTGTGAGTAATACTGTAGTCAGTTAGTGTTATTCATATTTCCCAATCATAGCAGAAGAATATGAAACATTTTCATTTAATTTGCATAGAATATTATTTTGGTTCGGCACCAGCACGCGCACACGTGCGCACACACACACACACACATACACACACACACACACACACACACACACACACACACACACTTAGATTCTGCACTGACTTGTTATTGTTTGAATGCAATCAAATACAAACAATGTAAATGTGCTCTCAAAGATGCATCATCAGTTTATTAATGACTAATTATAAGTCTAATGATGTTCCTCTACAATATTATTCCTCTATTTAAAAATATAAAACATTCACTCGAGTTTAACACCCCTGTGACAAATTTATGTACATTAAAAACACAGTTTAGTACTAAAAAAAAACCCTAAAAGTGTATTTAATGTCATAATCATGCACGGCAGCTCAGATCTGCAGTTGCTGAAATGAAAATAAAAAAATCCTTACTTTTCATAGATCTTTAAAATAATAAGTCAGTGTGACGATATGAAATATGCCATAATATGTTCTTTGGAGTTTTGTTTATTAACTATTTTTTAATGTATTTTTATTCACATTGAGCAGGCTACATGATGTTGAACTTGGTTCTATATGCCAGTGGTGACTTTTTTTGGTAAATAACTTACTTTAGTAGATGTGAAATAAAAATATCATTAAAACCACCATTTTTAGATGTTTTTAAACATCACACAGGTGTTTTGCTTACCAAAGCTGTGATATAATGTTTTTACCATGTTGCACATGAGTAGGGTTAATTTATAGATTATTTTTTAGGAAACATCTCCCTTATTAATTATGTCTTATTATTTAGTCGAACTGGAAAGTCCTTCTTGTGACATTCTAATCATACGTTTTTTGTTATATTGGTGTGCCCGTGTAACTGAATATAAACATTTATAACAAGGATATTCTCATGTGATATACTCAAGTACTGGTAAAACATTGGATGTTATTGAATGGGATTTGACATATTTTTGGATCCAATGATGTCATGTGTGATGTCAGCTAACAATGTTTTTCCATATGCAAAGTCAAGTAGCTCAGTCAGGATTATTTCCATTTTAGGCTCGTTAGCTGAAAAGAAAATTAATGACAAACAGGGCGTTTACGAAGCAATAGCTTTTACAACGATTCCGCAGTTATGAAAGGGAAAAAATATTAGCCAGCATTAAGTCAGTATTGAAGTATCTGCCATAACTCTTTGTAACTCTCAGTTAAAATGATATTATTGATTTTTTTAAATGGGTATGTACCAATAATGAGTTCTACAATATATTGCAATATTGAAACTATATAATATTATTATCATAGTCACTTAAAACAAAAGTTCTGTTTACTAAGGGTCCTTATTTGGGACAAATTTCAAGAAGCATTGCATGTGTCTTACTCAGAGACGGCATTTCCAGTGCCATGTCCATGTTCACCAGAAGATTTAAAAAAGCAATATGTTTACTGAAATGCAGAACCTGAGTTTATTTTTTAAAAATATATTAATTTCAATAGATGAGTATAATGAAATTGGGTTTCATTTGATTTTATATGACTAAAGTAAAAAATAAAAAGTTAAGTGTTTGAATTTGTAAGTGTGAAACCAGGTTGGAAATACATTATTGTTTCTATAGTAACAGCTCATTCACAGGGATTGGGTGGCGGATTCCCCACATAATTCTAGACTAATAATAAACAGATTAAAAACATTTGTTAATAAAAAATAGAATAAAAACATTTATTGTTATTTAACAAATAAAAATATTTAATTTTTGATATGGTGAAGTTCTCTTCAAGGAGATGTTTATTTAATATTTATGGAAGGAGTCTCCAGTTACAGAGCTAAAGCTGTAACTGTAAGTTTTCCAACACAGAAAAGTCTTCAGTACAGAGTAGTTAAGAATAAAATGTATAAACTCAACTTTTGTAACTTTTCATCCCACTTATCGTACAAATTGTTATTCATTTGTTTGATGATATTTACTTATGGCAGTGTTGTGAATACTGATAAAAGAACAAAAGGCTTGAAACTTATATGTGAAAAACAGCACCTTCCTAGTTTTAATATCAAATAAATGATATCTAAAAATCATGATTTGGAATAGAAAGTGAACTGGCACTTTGGGGGAAAAGATTATACTTTTAGATGTAAGTTATAAGGCATCAAATGTGCAGAATTCTTTGAAATGTAGGACTATAGAACAATGTTTCTCAAAGTGGGGTCAGTGAAGAAGAGCCTGAGAGTCTGTGATTATTAATTTAGTTGCAGTGGTGAAAATCACAACCAGTTACATATAATAAAAGTTATTATATTCATTGATTTTTATATTTATTAGCCTGTTTGACTGGTCTGATTTTAATGGATTTAATCCAAACCTCAGTGACTCAAAAACAAGTTGCCAATAAATGAAGTAAGATCGTTGGAATGTTCATGAATAATAATAATAAAAAAGTTTTATGACTTTTATAAATAGTGGAAATATTATTGTCCACCTTTAAATAATGAGGCTAATACTTCAAACTTTGATAAATCTGTGAAATTTGTTTTGCGGTTAACGGGTCCCTGCCTGCAAGAAGCTTGAGAGCCACTGCTTGTAGAAGGATTATATAACTCCTAACCATCCCATTCTTTTAGAAAAGTTTGACCCTGAGAATGCATTTAAACTGGCAGCCGTAATGTTCACAGCTCTTTGCAGGAGTCCATGGTTTGTTTCTGAAATGAGCTCTTCCCCATTCCCAGGTTTTCTTACTCAGTTGCCATGGGACTCCCTCTGCGTCCTGCGCCCTGTGCCCCATGCTGAGTGAACACAAAGGCTGAAGCCCGGAGTGGCCCTGAGCAGTGGTGCAGCTCGGCTGGGGGTTTGCTCATGAGAGGGGCACATGCCGAGCTTGCGCATTTAGCACTAACAGCACCCGGGTCTGTGTTAACCATCAACGGAGCAGCCCTGGGCTCTGGTTAGGGTGCAACCTCGGGGCAAACCTTGTCTCTGAGGCTGTGCACGCACAGGGGTGCTGGCTGTGTGTGTGTGTGTGTGTGTGTGTTAGTGGCACCCTGCCTGAGTTTTGTCTTGGCACAATGAGGCCCCTCTGGTAAATAAATGAGCTACTCTAAATGAATGTCTCTCATTCGCATTCATGCGCTCACCCAGTGGCCTAATCCAAATCTGGCTGAGCTGAATAATGTAGCAGTGTTGTTTGTCATGACCTTGGGGCCCCAAATCTGGCCATCCGTCAGTCATAACCCCACCCAAAAGGAGTCACGTGCTCTCCTCGGAAATTTTCATCAAAGCGACTGACGCTAAAGCTGCATGCTATCAGCAGGCCATTAAACCCGTAGTGTACAATTTGAAAAAGTGTGGATGATGCGATGTTTTGATCTCTAATTATTTAGTATTTTAGATTAAAATTCTTGTATCATGACTTTTCCTTCTTCTACCCAACCCTTTAGCAGATCTGTAGCAGCTGCATCTTTGAACATAGCTCATTAATGTGCACAAATTACAGGCATTAGAAAGAGTGTTACAGGAGATCAAATCCAAGATTTAGCCAGACATGTTTTGAAATATTAATGCATCAGTTTGCTGGCTGAATGTGATGATGTGCATTAAAAGAGTTTTAATTAGACCTTTAGTATGTTTAATATTTTTTTTTAAAGAAACAGATGCACTAAATTGTTTCAGTCTTTATGAGCAATGGTAGTGTGGTTGGATTTCATTCATTTTCATACAAATGGTAAGAAAATGCCCAACTGTTTTTTTGTCTTATTAGAGAGAAAAAAAGAGGCTAGTGAGGGAATGACTGTTTTTAGCTGCTATAGCATAAGTGATAACAGGAACTAACTAGTTTTGGATGTTCCATAACATTAAATATATATGTGTTATTTTTTAATAAATAAAAATTAGAATCCTTGGTAAATTGCTGTGTTATAAGATGAATAAAACATTTTGGGACATGCTGTTATAGGGAAATAATCAACACCAGGGTGGTAACAGTAACTGTGCTCCATCACACCACCCTACCACCGATTGTTTTCCTATAGCAACATGACACGGAGTGTTTTATTCTTAACTTAATACTGTAAAACTTGACTTGACATGGAAAAATATTTTTTCTTTGAAACTGTAGAGGCCCTTGTCAGCCCTACTCAGCAAAATGATAAACCATGATATTGTGATATTGTGTATAGTGAAGATGTGATGTAATATTTTTGCCATATCACCCGATAGTATGATGGGCTTTCAAGTGACCAGGAGTTTAAACCCATAAGAGAACAACAAAAAATTTTTTTGATCGATTTACCTCTCATTATAATCACACTACAAAGTAAACAATGTGCATTTTACCATCATTTTGCATTTTGTGTTTGATATTAAAAATGAGCCTTGTGGTAACGGCTAGTGTTGAAATTCTTTAGTGGCTTTAGAAAGGAACTGCTGCTTTAGTTTTAATGATAAAGTGTGTGGAAGCTCCAAGCAGCCATTCAGATGCGAATCCCCCCACCCTCCGTCCCCACATTACTCTCTCACAGGGTTTCAGGGCTGTTAGAAAAGCGGTCAGGGCCACTTGCAATTACAAAATTTGGGTCAATTCAAGTTGGCAAGTTTTTCCTCAAAAGCCTCCTGCTTCATTTTCACATGGCTTGAGAATTGTGTTCTGAGAAAGAAAGCTTATTATTTTTTCCGACTTACTTCTTCCACATCATTTGGTTGGATACTTCATAAGTCGTTAACGTAATTTTAGATTTCTGATTGATTTATTTTGTTAGGCAAATTGCTGCAGGGATTTTTTTCCCTTTGCAAGGAAATCATCCAGTATTGACAATGAGCGTTGTTTATTTATTGCTTCAGAGATGGATCAATGGAGAATCAGTATTAAATTCCAGTCTTAATCTTCAGGGTGTTTGTCTATGTGGTGCCATGGAAGCTGATATCTTCAGCCATCAAAGAGATCCATCAGATAGATCTAAGCACTCAACAGCTGGAGAGAAAGATCTCAGGAAGAGCGGAACCATTCCACAGCACTGTTTTAATCCTGGATAATTCCTTCTGAAGCTCTGAGTGACAGATGTGAAACACTTTGTCTTATAAATCTCACAGATTTATGGCCTGCAAGTGAGCCAACACCTTGTTTAAATGCATGTGTAGTGGGCCATTAGAGAAATGTGAAATCTTTTAAGGCCTTGCTCTTTTGCATCTCGTGAGTCCTTTCAAAGGTCCTCAGATGTTTTCCTTTATGTTCCAGCTCAGTTTTAATCTCCAGTTAAAACATAAAGCCCCCCTTTTCTGCAGTTTGTGGAGAGGTGATGTTGTGATAGCTGCTCTGTGGTGTTGTTTGGTGCTGCGTGAGCATTGTTCACCATGTTTACCTGCTGTTTTCCCCCTCTTTCCCATTCCTGACTCCCCTGTGGCTGCCTGGGTTCTGCTTGGATTTAAAAAACAACAACAAAAAAAAAAAACACTTGCGTCCAAATACCAAATATTGACTGGGTTTTAGGAGCTCGGCTGTGTCCCAGCTAGTGCCCAACCTGTGTGAAAGGCTGCCATTGTTTGTGGCTTAGTGGAGCTTTGCCAGGGTCTGAAGTATGCACGCTTGTACACACGGGAAGGGCACAGCAGGGCTTGTAGACATACGGAGGGGCATAAAAAACAGTCTGGAAGTGGCTCAGCCCCAGACAAGAGGAAAAGGGAAGCAAGGGGCCCAGGCAGTATCACCAGTTCTGGAACTTTCTCAAGGGACACAGGGTCAGTGTTGCCAGATTAGCTGGGATCCCTTGCAATTATTTTCTATGATTACCTTAAATTAGAAAAAAAAGACTTGCTATATAGGGCTGGGTGATACAGCCATGCAATATTGATGTTGTGATAAATTAGCACACTCCTGAGAGTATCATGACATAATTAGTAAATTTATAACACTCACCAACTCTGCAACTCTGTTACTCTCAATGTGAGTTGTTGATGTCGATGTTAAAATATGTGTATTTTGATTCTGTTTCCTATTAATCCTGTTAATTAATCTGCATTTTTAGATATTAAATAAAGATATCTCTGAATCTATAAGTTTCCGTAGGTTTTTAATGTGATACTGTTTTTGATACTTTCTGATCTCAGTATTGCAATATAATATTTTTTGCCTAATACCACAGCTCTCTTGAATTCTTTTGAAGTCAAAAGGTGTTGATTAAGTTTCTATAACAGCAGCTCTGACAGTAGTGCTGACAGGAAGAATTAAAAGGGCTTATATGAAGGTGCTAAAAATGTTGTCATTCTATAGTAACAACTTACACAAAGAGTTGTATGGTGGGCACTCCATGTAAATAGATTTTTTTTAATTTAAAAAAGCCCTTTGTAATTGATGATATGGTGAATTTTTCTTTAATAAAATGTCTATTTTGCATTTTTGGAAGGGGTCTTTGTATCCGTCAGACATGGTTTCTCAGTAATATGACAAGCTGGTGAGGGGACAACAGTTTGTAGCTGCTATAATGTAAATGGTAACAGGAACGTATATATTTTATGGATCTTTCACAACATTAGGTGTAACTATAAATAGATAAAAAATATGTTTTTCTTCAATTAATAAAAAATTAGAATAGCATCATCAAATTTCTGTTATATGAGGAATTAAACACTATGGGATATGCTGTTGTAGGAAAACAATCAACTTTGGTG
This sequence comes from Gogo arcuatus, assembly GCA_028570945.1. Classification (NCBI taxonomy): domain Eukaryota; kingdom Metazoa; phylum Chordata; class Actinopteri; order Siluriformes; family Anchariidae; genus Gogo; species Gogo arcuatus. The sequence continues at coordinate 19,964,604 of JAOTRR010000022.1, forward strand.
TGGTAAAATTAACTCCAAAAGTAACTTTGCTGATTATTACTTATGAATAAGGATTTGCTAATGGAACAATAATGGCTGTCAAAACAGGACAACCACGGAAGCCCAATTTTGACAAGCTATCGAAATACTTTCCCTTCATCCTATAACAAACTACTGCTGCTAATCGGTTTTTTATAACTTATTGCCAATAACCATAACTTTATTTTTTGTTGCAAGTGCTTTAAATAGTAATATGAGGACGAGAAATGACAGCGAATTGTGCGTTTCATTTGATGTCTGTTCAACTACAACCTAAAAATCAGCATCTGATTTCAAAAATCACAGATTCCCTGTGGAGTTAATTTAAATTGTTATTGTTTTTTTTTCTTAAGTCAATAAAGTATTTGTCGTCTTGAAGTATTATAAATATAATTTAAATATGTGATAAAATATTAAAGGCGATATTTGACGCAACTCATTATTTGTCATCCAGAGCTGAAAGCAATTACCCTACTTAAAAATAAAAATATACGAAACTAATAACCATGAGACGTGGTGGGATTTGAGGCTGTTATCTCAATACTCTCAAAACCATGCTTCAGTGCAGTTCTTAGACCATACTTACGTGATGTCGTGCACTTTCACTGGTACCGGTCAAGCGAAACACACAATTTTGTGTGAAGATCTTTGCTGTTGTTAGTGTAGATAGGTAACAGCTACACCTACATAATGAATTTGTTTTTTTTTCTAGATCGATAATTATTCTTATACTTGGATCTCAGTTTATGCAAAATCCTTGTTTGTCAGTGTTGAAATTAATGATGAAAGTGTTTGATTAATGGCCGTGTTTGATGCACGTGCCTTTAAAATCGCACCGCACCTCACCGCCTGGTACATGTGCCTCTAATGCTCAAAAAACTACAACACAAAACCCTGAGACTCATCACTCTTACAAAACACTGCGCACATTTCATTGCCATTTCTACAAGTGTAAAAAAGTGTGCTGTGTGAGCTTTCGGAGTGATGTGACGCAGTTCAGTCCTGCATTGCATCGTCACAGTCATGACATTAAAAACTTACTTAAAGCAGCCTCTCTTTATTTGTGTGCATTATTAAGATACCAGACTTATATATCTTGTTGAGTGCATCAAATCATCATTTATATCTTCCTATACGAAAGTTCAAAATTGAATCCTAGTGTCCCACTTTGTGGTTCCATTAGCAAATCTGTACTCTTATATATTGCCCACTTCATTGCTCCTTAATAAAATGCTTCTTCAAGGGTTATTTAGTTAGTTTAAGTTGAAGCTTTCTAACCGAGGTCTACTTAGAACCTTTTCTAAAAGAGAAATCATTCAGAGTGCTAGATAAATTTTTTTTCTAAGAGTCTACAGGAATGATTTGCCAAAGTTACATTTCAGTGTTAGTTTAGAGAAAGCTACAGTGACTTAATTTGGACCGGAAAACAGTGCATTTCAGTCCTGCATCCCTGCGCAGTGTGTCAAAAAGAGCCAAATCCTCCTGTAGGGGAACCAGCACATCCTGCTGTTCAATGACCTCTCACACGGAGCGACTGCCTGACCTCATACCTCAGTTTTATTTCGTCATGGCTGAATAGGGTTGTAAGGTGCAGGCATGTTCCAATTAACAGTTATACAATATACAATTATATTCCACAATATTGTTATTGTGGATGCTTCAAACTCCCATTACCACCACTGGGTTTGATTAAACAGAATAAAACGCAGCTGTCTATTAGCGGTTTGCATGAGCACTGCATGTGTGCATCACAGTGATGGAAATCCCATAATTCAGTTCACCAGATGGGAGTTTACTGGATGCTCCTGATTGAGACATAATTGTTTTTGAAATGTCATTTTTTTAAAAGAACTGATTTGAAAAAAAAAATCAGTTCAAATCAAAGATCTGAAAATGTTGAGGCAATTTTCATGATATTGGCACACACAGTAAAACAGTTTGTCCCACGACTATTTGTAGCAATGTATCTATTCCCTTAAAGAGCAAAAATCAGGATTTGTTTTGTTGCCTTAGTGATCCGTCTCTCTCCTGGGACTCTTCTGTTTTTCATTCCTTCATGTTTACTCATAGTAAACTGCTCATACTTTCAGTTCCTCTTTAAAATGTGAGTGTTGAAATGGCTTCTCCGCTTTCTTTGAAGGTCTGGGTGAAGGTATTAACAGAGAGACTCTAAAGGGCTTAAGAGGTCATCGGCCCATTGTGCAGAGACACAAAACACTTCCTCTGAGCCCCTTCACCCTTCTATCTCTCCTCCACTGAGCCACAACCTCACTGGCCATTCATATTCATCAACCTCAGGCCCTAAAAACCCCGATAAAGTTCTTGAAAGGATCCTAAAGTTGGCTAAACCTGCTTGATGTGCATTGTAGGGAAACATGGCGTGCGCTAACGGCCGCTCTGCACATTCAGCTGAGGCCAAAGCACAGAGCGAGAGCTCTTTGTTGCTCTTCATTACGGCACATTTAATCGCAATAGGAAATAATGATGGAGGCATTTGTCCTACAGACTAAGCTAATAAAAATTAAGCTACTTGGCAAGAGGAACTAACAGAAGGAACACTGTCACTGCTAAATGTTGAGTTGTGTCTGTCATAGGAAACAGGAAATAGGAAAACTCAAGATTAAATGTTGAGTAAATACTGAAAATACAAAACACTTCTACTAGGTTCATTTGAGTGAAAGTGAGAAATGCTTTTTTTTAATAAATCAGACTGACTTTCAAAGAAAGCAATGCACCAATCATAATCTGGTAATTTATTTTTGAATTTTTAGTAAACATTTAAGATTTTTAAAAATTAATATGGTGGCCTTTAGAAAGAAAAAAGGAACCATTTTTGTCCTATTTATACCATAACCACAAATATACTCCTTTCTAATTGACTGGCAGGTGTATGTTAATTTCTTTAATGACAAAAACCTTATTACAGTTCAAAATCAGTACTCTTCAGACTATGTAACCATGGCAACAAACATAATTCAGACGAATTCTGTGTTTACACTTTTCGGTTGCCTTTGTTATTTAACAACAAAAAACATTTTAACATGCTTTAATTAGAAGCAATTATAACGTAAATAAAGGCATCTGACTTTTAAAAACCTTTTAAATTGTTGAACTTGCAATTATCAGTTGAGAATTTGAAGGAATCTTCAACTTATCTTGTGTAAGATCGTGTTGTAAACAAACAGGACTCAAACAATGCCATTGGCTTCCTCAGTTACTCACTCACTTTCTATGCTGCTTATCCATTATGGGTCACAGAGAAGCTGGAGCCAGTCCCAGCCAACTTCAGGCAAGGATGGGCCACCAATCCATTGCAGGACCAACACAGAGAGACAGAGAACCATTCACACTCACAGGCAATTTAGAGTAGCCAATTAACCTAACTGTATGCCTTTGGGGGAAACCAGAGCACTCAGAGGAGACCCACACAGAACATGCAAACTCCACACAGAAAGGCCCCCGCTGGCCATGAGGCTCAAACCCAGAACCTTCTTGCTGTGAGGCAACAGTGCTAACCAC
>JAOTRR010000022.1:19991089-20002344 GCA_028570945.1 Gogo arcuatus
CAGAGAAACTGATAATTTTGCAGTGGTCTCTTAATTTTTTCCAGAGCTGTATATAAGATAATTATATATAAAAAACTGTAGTCTAGCTGTTTTCTCCACCAGTAGTTTGGGATCTATTTTCAGGTAATCCAATAAACTAGAGAGCATTAGTAATAAACAAATGTTATGTGATGCCAGTGATAGTGCATTTTTTTTTAGCTTAAAACCCTACACAGTGAGACATGCAGCTTCAAAGCTTAGGGTTTGGGCTAATTAGTGTCCTGCATCATTTTTGCTGGACAAGTATGGATTTTAAACTCAATGACATTGATACTGCATGCCTTCCTGTCATGCCATCTGATCCACTCACTGAACTGTCACTCTGGATCCCCAGTGTTTGTTAGAGGCTAATGCAATGCTACCCCTTAGCATCACGCGCAAATGAGTGGCTCAGGCCTAATCAACAGTGGGATTTGTAGGTTTATAGTAGCGTCCCAAGAGACTGTGCCAACTACCATGCTGACCTTTCCTCTGCTGGAGTCTGCCAGGTCTCAAATGCCACTCATTGCAGCGCAACAGCCGTGAGTCCCATCTTGCACCACATAGTGTGAATGTCAGGCCCCCGCCTCCTTCACATACAAAAGCAATTACGCTGGTACGTCCTGCTTGTTTCCCTCATCGTGGGCAGAGTGAGCTGAGCCTTCATTCTTGGAGGAAAGAGAATACATGGGACATGGTACATAGCACTGGCCCTTCCCGCTCATTCTCCTCTAGAGCCGCTCTGAAAAGCCAATTGTTCTACTGCCAGCTTCTGACTGAGATAATTACCATGTACAACACAATGTCAGCTCCGTACGAGCGGCCTGGGGTTTTTTATGTGCAACCTCTTTTGTTAACAGTGTGAGAACTTGGGTCATACGGTAGTATCGCAGTATCTGTTTGTTTGTGTGTCCCTTGCTCTCCCCTCTCCAACATGATGGCACCAATATCAGATGACTGGAGCGTGTGCCAGCACTTCAGTAGGTGTAGGGTAGGTGTAAATTCAAAAACACAACAGACTGGTATTCTGAGTCATGTGCTAATGCATGTGCCAGTTACAATGAAAGCAATTACTAATTCAGTGTGTGTTGTGTCTTTGGTTGGGCAATATTTGCATGGAAGCACGAGGGTGTTCATGCATACATGCTAACACAGGTGAATCCACACGATAATAGACAAAAAGAGTTCAGGCAAACACATTGCACCTTTGTAGGCCAAGATAAACCCTGTAACAACACCTCAGGCGATTGAAATGCACTGCGCACTCCATACACTCTGTCTGCAGAGAATGAAGCAGACTCTGAGAAAGAAAGACAAATTAGTTCTGTAACATACCATGTACTTTTGATGAAAAGCAGCAAGTGCATTGTTATCTGTACATTAAGGGCAGGGAGGTATGAGCTCATCAGGGCATGACTTTACCGCCTCTGGTATTCTCTGTCAGCCCTGAGAGCAGCTCGATTGACTCCTTGTTATCTGAGATCTGTGAACCACTGGCAAAAGATCAATATTTCATAAGGATATGCTTTTAATCTCGATCACCTGCCAGCATATTGGTGAGGGGCCAGCATGTCTTTTTCAGGGATCGCATGTATCTACTCCCGTCAGCTGTCGTTCTGATGGTGACAGGCAGTGGCTTGATAATAATGATAGAGTATAGGACTGAACTCCGCAGGAATAAAAGCAGCTTTAGACAGCAAGTTGTTAGCACTCCTGTAGTGCAAAGCTAGACTTTTAGGCAACCCACTGAGCACAAAGGCCTCTTTGCCAGACGTTTATGGGACGTCTAGATTTTGGTCACACTAAAAGATTTTAATGCCTCTCTAGAGGATGCAGAAAAGATGACGACTGTGGTCATGAACAAGACATGAAACTAAATATAGAGCCAAAACGGATGTCTATTAAGGCAGACCAGGACTTGCTTACTTGGGTTAATAATAAAGTCTTCTTATGGGCCAGTTTAAATGGAATCATTTAGCCAGCATTTCTGTCTTTAGGAAAGGGACATACTGCTCAAGTGATGGACATCTTTGCTCAGTGGATTCTCACTGGGATTAGATTTAAATGCTCTATACTGGAAAAGTGGAAGGCTAAACCAGGACAGCCTGCTTTAGCATAAGCGACAGATAATGTGGAATAACATGAATTGTAAACCCAATTTCTTGCCTGTAAAGATGTTTTCTCAGTTAAATAAATTCCCTCTCACTCAAACATCACTTGTGACCCAGCATATCCATAGATGATGACTTTTTCCAATATCACTTACTTTATCTTCTTGAGTCATCTTCATCTGCCCCACTTCATGCCGCCTCTTTGAGTGTAAAAACGAATGTAAAGTATTAGAAAACTCTAGCAGAGTGGATGAATCACTGACCACTCTGGAACTGAGCTGCACATTTGGTTACCACAAGGCTGTAGCGGTGCTTTGTGGCGACATCAAAAGCGGGTTGGCACACATTAATCCCTGATTCGGAAAGGAGGGAGCGGGTGGGAGAGGAGCCCGGTGTCTGTCACTCGCCATTAGAGATGCTGCTTTTGCTGCTTGTCATCTCTGGAGCAAATTTATTATCCTTTGCCCCTTTAGGTTAGTGCCTGCAAAATGGCAGGACGCAAAGCCAAGTGGATAGAGGTCTTGATCAATTCTACTGAAGTACTCTCCATTTGGCTAATGGGCCCAGTGTCGTTAACTGCTCTTGCTGAGTCAAGTGTCACAAGCTCATATTGGATTTTATCTGAGTTGTGAGAGTAGGATGGCTCCCTCTGTGTCTTTCTTCATTCCACGCTTCCTGCTGCTAATATCTGTCTATAGACAATAATTAGATCTTTGATTTTGAAGAAATAGTGAAAAGAAATATTTAACTTGTGTAACCTGTAACCAATCAGCCAAGCTGTTTGATTCCCAAATCTTGTTTTTTTTGTTTTGTTTTGTTTTTTTAAGATTTGCAGAGTCTACTTTTCTAATCAAGCTAACAGCTCCTGAATGTGAATGTGCGCAAACTATGTGTTTAAATCCTCACTAAAGTACATCTAAAGAACCAAAACGATAATATAAACCTTATTCTGACTGATTTTTAATTGAAATTTAAGGGAGTGCAATATGAATTAAAATTATACTTTTGTTCCTTCCTTTAATCGATTGTCTAACAAAGCTTTCACCATAGCACTATTGAATTCTGGATTCTGACTGGTTGTGGTGTGTTGATGAATCTTCTATAACAGCATGTCTGACAGACTTTTTAACTTCAAGAGAGAAGAAAAAGGAGGCTAGGGAGGGGACAACTGTTTATAGCTGCTATAACATAAGTCTCTTGTACTGTAACTTGTCTCACCAAGTGCTTTATTCCGTACTTATTTACCAGTTAGGTATTTAAATCAGTATTCCAGATACCACATATGTACAAACCTATGTACAGATATATTTTGTGTCTCAGGTTTGCTTCTTTCATTTTCCACCTTGCAGTGTTGCCAATCAGTAATGCAACTTTATCTGACCCAAAATATTTTTGTAAATGTCTGCCCACACACAAATAATTGCTTTAGGTTTTAGCCAAGTATTAATGGAAAATATGTTGGATAAAATAGAATTCCATTACTTTTTGATTTAGATCACACTCATTTTTAGCTGCAATGCAACGCTAAAGAAGTTTTTTTTCAATGAACATTTCATTTAATATTCATCCATTTAAAGGCAAATTGCTTATATGCATAAAACCTTTTACAGCAGGGAAAATACTGAAATGGTCACATCCTCATTCTGCCAATTCAGTAAAATAACAGCTGTTTAAAATGTTTGGCCACCCAAACAGCTGTAGCTGAATAATGGGATGGAAATGTAATGAAATACAGGAACCAGAGTGAAGCCTCTGAAGTCTATCTTCTTTCCTCTCTCACTCTTTCTTTTTCACTTATTATCTTTCCTTTTTTCCTTCTTTGTCTCCTCACTCTCGTATCTTTCTCTCCATCGTGTATGAACGCCTTGGGCTCAGGTAGGAGATTGAGCCACCACTAATGTAATCTGTTTACATAATTGGTTGGGAATGTTGCGGGAACATAACAGACCATCTTTGGGAGCCTAAGGAAGAATTTGAGCTATCAAGTTCTGAAATCTATCATGTGCCAGCACGGCATGTACTTGCACGTTTCATGCAACCTGGATTCACCAAAAACATGAATGCTCATGGCAGTCATCTGTGGCATGTTATATCCATTCACTAGAAACATGTGGGAGTGATGTAATAAATAAGCAGTTCATTGGTGCACGCTAACAAGGCCCGTTACATTAGCAATGCCACCTTCACTGTGTATGTGTGTGTGGTGTGTGTATGTCTGGTGTGTGTGGTGAAGGAGACCAGCAGCATAGCATGGATGCTTAAGCAGATGTGGGTCTGCCGGAGGCTCATCCGCTCCCCTCCTCTGTACCTGCCAGATGGAGGGATATTGATGGCCAGCCACCGTGCGCCGGCAAGCGGCACACTCATTAGCGGAGCACCAGGGGTAGAGACAGAGAGAGATAGAAAACGAGACACAAAACAAATCTCTCATGGCTCATTCATCAAGCAGATCCACTGCTTGCCCTTCCTGAACTGAGTTTGAGAAAGTGGAAGGGAATGAGAGTGAGAATTAAGTGAGGTGTACAGCATGAGATACAGTCTACAGGGTAGAGCTGATGAATCGCTCGTCCCTCCCTCACCTCTGGACTTTATTTAAGGACGCAACTGAGGACCAGACAGTGCAGAGACAGAGTGTGTCAGTAATTCCTGATCTGTGTTTTGTTAGTGGATTAGGGAGGTTTGGGAGGCTCTGAGAAGCACCTGCATTACACTGAAGTCTTTGTCCCGCTGGACAGCTTTGCCCCATCTGTTAGAATCAGAGGATCTTTTCGAGTCCTTTTAAAAAAGCATTTCTTTTCACCTTTTAAATCTGTATGTGTTTGTAATTTCATTGTTCTGTGTACGTACCAGAACTCTGACCTTTAGCCGATGAACCACACTGATCTGTTACTGACGTATGTTTGCGTAGACAAAATAAGCCTATAACTGGATCAGATTTCGGCTATTAATTAATCCAGCATGTTTACACACACTTCACTAAAGTGTTAACAGGAAACTCTTGGGTCTACATGAACCACACAATAATTGCTTTTCTTCCTAAATACATGATGTATGTGTCTCTACAACTGCATTACGATCTGCCAATAAACCCACCAATGAAGAAAGACTGATGTAAATTTAAAACAAGCCAAGTTCTTAAAAAAATAGTCATGTTACATACGTTAAATATTATTTCAGACTTAACTTCGGAAATGAAGTGTTTGTCACTGTTTAGTAGGCATGGTGATAAAACCATAGGCAAATAAAACCATAAATCTGGTTTTATTTGTGCACATGCACAGGAGCTTAAAAATATATATTAAAAAATTACATCAGACTAAGAGTATAAATATGATGAATTATTGGCTAAAATCCAATAATTGGATTCCCTGAAATCAGATAAAGGTTATAATTTGATATATCATAGTGTGCTATCTATATGGTACAATTATGGAATCTTTGCCAGGCCACCACTGTAAATAAGAACTTGTTCTTAGTGACTTGCCTGGTTAAATAAAGGTTAAATTTAAAAAAAAAAGGAAAATCAGATAATGATTAGATTAATGTGCGTATTAATTGCAGCTTCCATTCAGACAGAATTAGGTTTCCAGACATACATATATGTCTGATAAGCAAGGTTGCTTGAGGATGTCTTTAGTAATTATGATTGATATCACAGAGAACGGAGTCATGATGTACACATGGTTGTCGAAATGAAAATTCGTGTTGTACTACATACTGTACATGTTAATACAAATTGAATGCATTGACCTTTAATATAAATACTTCTTGTAGGGGTGTGGCCATGCAAGTTGCATTTGATCATTTGTAAATCACATGACCATAACATGCGATGGATTCGGATGAGACTGAAATCTCAGATAGTAAATACTTTACCTCCCCATGTTAAACAAATCCAAACTGAAAAGGGTTTAAGTCAACTGAAATTTCACAGGCATGATTAAAATCACAAAAGCTATGTCATTATCACAAAAATATTTCAAATCAATAAATACAGGATCTGGGATCTGAGTAATCCTGGGGTTTGGCTGATATTGGTCCAATACAGGCCCAATTTCAGATATTCTACTGATGTAGTCTTATTTCATTGGTATGTTTTAAGGAAACCAGAAACCAAGAAAATCAGTGGAGGGAAATTTCTAGTCACAAGGCGTACATGATGACATTCTTGTAAATTCTTGTCATGTCACTTTGCAATGCCTTTATCTATTGTTCTCACACTGTGTTTAATTGATTCCCTCTGGCTGTAAGGTGAGGCTATGAGGTGAGGTGTGGACTGAGCCAGCTCAAGGGTAGGGTTTGGGCTGTTATTGTCCTTCCTGAGACCTGATCAGGACTGAGAGAGAGCATTGCTTGAGGGTAGATGGGGGTTTGAAGCGAAGAGAGATGAGACTTTGAGCCCAGCACTAATCAGCCCCTGAAATTCCTGACCAGTCCAAGGTGTCTGTCTGAAGAGGCAGACTGTCAACGCAGAGGGTCTTCTCCCAGGCCCAGTGTTCCACAGATTAGATTCCCACATTCCAAAGATAGAGTGGGAGTCAGTCATCCTCTGCCGTGCAGTAGCACCACAGCTGGAGGAGTGCAGAAAAAGGAGGTGTGCTCTCTGAGACCCTGATATGGGTATCTCAACCTCATGTGCCATGGACAGTGTCATGGACAGTAACATCTGAGGTTGGGCTCGGAGTCTGACAACTTGACGGCATCTCCATGTGGAGTGGGTGTCTGGTTCCACGTTGCAGGAAAAGGAGCTACACCTCACTGGGTGGAGGTGGTGAAAGAGGTGTGTTGGTAAAACTGCCAGCCTTGTGATTCACAACAGGAAAATGAATGCCTTTCTGTTTAGGCATATTTTCACTTTCTCAATTATGACAAGCCAAGCGTTTGCAACACCCGCTAATGTGCCGTTTTGAAGCATTATGGGGGAATTCCTAGTTGCTATTTCAAATGTGTGCTTGGAAACCTCACCCCAGCAACAGAGTCTACACTTTTCAACATTGGCCTGTCACCACACAGCAGCCTCACTCTGTTATTTAGCCTGCAGCAAAACACACTAAGGCCAGAGTTGGTTTAAAAAAAATCCGAAATATTTACACCTGGATTGGTTACAGTACGCCATTGTTCTGCTAATGCATTAAAAATAGTTTCCTTCTCTCTCTCTCTCTCTCTCTCGTATTCTGTCTCAGTTTTATCCCTCGGAGGCTGCAGCCAAGCCCATTGATAAAACAAACATGCTTCATGAATTTCCTGTTAACTATTTCCACATCCTCTTAACGCTCACTGTCCTTAGTGCACTCATCCCTCAGGGCTGATTTACAACTGTGACTATGATAAACCTTGTGTTAGGACAGGTTTATACTCACGGATATCAGGACCTAAGAGTTTCTCTGTGAGAGGTGAGCTTAAGTCTTATTAGATGTGAACAGTGCCTGGGTTTGAATTTGGAAACTCGTCCGGCTCTCACAGAGAGGAAAAGAGCTCGGTGCATCTCATATTTCAAATCCTCTTAGATGAGGAAGATGATATTGCTGTGAAATGGAGATGATCATGTTTACTCCAAACAGAAGCACACATAAACGGCCTCAGGGTGGCAGGGAATTCCTTGAGGAGGGAAAGACATGACAAAATGATGAAAGCCAGCTATGGACTTTTAATGGCTTAAACCAAGATTTTCTGATGTAATGTACATGACATCATGTAACAGCTCTTCTTCTTGGTGAAGAAAGGCAGGAAGGCTCAAAGTTCTTCAACTCTAGCCACTGATACTTTTTTCACCTACAAAGAACTGGAGAATCACTTGAAGAAATGGCCAGTGTATGATCATAAATGGGAGTTCATTGCTAAACAGTCTAAAATAAGTTCTGGCTTTGGGAGGCAATTTCACCATCTGGAGTGAAATACTTTAACAGCCACACTACACAGTTGTGCAATAGTTGCATGCAAGATAAGACATGTTTTATTGATTTTAGCTATTCTCAGTGTGTAGCTGATCTCTGTTAAAATGGTTCATGAAGGAGTTTAACCATTAACCGTTCCAGCTTTCTAAAGGGAATTTAAACTGGAATCTTTTCTGAAATGCAAGCACTCCAAATAACCATTTACAGTGCTAGATGAAGCTTTTTTCTTAGAGTGTCGTTCAGTAATCATTTATTCATCTTGATTAATTGCTTTATCCTGGTCAGGGTTGCAGTGGATCCAGAGCCTATCCCAGACAGGTAGTATACATACCGAATGGGACACCGGTCCATGCATTCACACCTAGGGGTTAATTTAGTTGCTAATATACGTACTGGCATGTTTTGGGGAGGTGGGAGGAAACCGGAAGACCCAGAGGAATCTCAAGTGAACATGGGGGTGGGGGGTTAATACACAGAAATAGAAATACACAGACAATAACCCTAGTTCAGGATCAAAGCTGTGAGGCAGCAATGCTACCCGTTGTACCACCTAGCTGCCAAGTCTTATTTATGTTGTTGCAAGTGGCAGGAAATAAAAATAGTTGCTTAATTTAAAGTAGCAATTAAATAATGACTCCTCCGATCCCATGATATCATCAATTCTTGGTTCCAGCATTTTTGTGACATAACTGAATCAATACTGCCAAAAAAGGACTGGCTGGTAGAAACCACCAGTACCTGGGGACATGAAGTACAACTGTAGTGACAGCTGTAGTTCTGGGTGGATATTGCATTTTTGTAGAGAGGAAAAGGCAACGTTTTGTCTTTCATGCTGCCATCCTCTCATTCTTTGGTAAACATGTGCAGCTGCTTTCATCCCCTTTTGTAAAGCAATCTGGAATCCACTAAGCCCCTCTCTCTTTCTTCTCTGTTTGCACTTGGATTTGTAGAGAGAATAACTAAATCTTCCAGTGATTTGTGTGGTGTTTGTGTGTGAGGAGCTCACTCTAAAAACCATGTTAAATGCCTCAGCATGACCTGTCGATGGAAGAAAGACTTGGCAACCATTGCAGTTTCCAATGCAGCAGTGTGAAAGACTTGCTGTTAATGCTGCAGCACCGTGAAAGACTCATTAGGGACTACTGTTCTCTTCTGCTGAGGCAACAGCTTTCTCACTGAAAGATCCAGAGCAAAGTGATGAGGGATTGAAGGACACAGTGACGTTGTACTGAAACGCAAGTTGCAGCCACCTGCATGTGTATTGGATCTTGAACACAGAATTTACTGTACCATGGAAAAAAAAAATTCTCTCTGGATCCCTTAATAGAAACCTGACACACATCTGTTCAGCATTTATAAGGCACGATCAATCTTCGCTCAAAAACAAAAGATGTAAAAAAAAAAAAACTTCAGTGTTTTACAGTATGCACACATCTCTCTCGTCGTCTGTCTCCATTTTGTGGCAGGGTTTGACAGTCCCTGGCTTTAGCAGGAAGTCTTGAATAAAGAGAAGCAGAAGGAGGCCAACAGCCCACATCCAGATGGTGCTAAATACTGATTAAACCCTGGATTTTCGAACCCCATAGTTTTTTCCAATTAGCCGTTGTGTAGACAACAAGCTGAAGTGCCTGGTGATTGGAGAGGCCCCCCCTCGAGGCTTTGTCACCTGACACTTCCCCCACGCTAACAACCCCATAAGAGGCTCTTCAGATGACTCGAAAACATTCGAGTGGCTGAATTTTAGAGTGACAAGTGTGAAGGGACAAGAGCCAGCAGGCACAGATGAATGCTATGCATGGCAGCACTGAATGTGGGCCCAGATTTCTTTCTGTGTTATTTATTGTTGCGTTTGTGTACGTGGGTTTGTGTTCCAAGCTTTTTTGTGCAGATACGGATCCCTCAGAGCCTTTAGCTATAGTCATGTGGTCAGTTCAAGTTTCCCACCATTCAAAAAAGACCACCAAATGGTTTCCTGAGCTGTATTGTCTGAGTTATTTTTCTGTGGTTTATCGCTCCCAGTATACTCTCTTATCCGGCTCACAATAAGGATTTTGTGGGATCTACAATGTTTTATTTTTTTGCTGAATCAATGCTCACCTACTTTTCTATAGCACTGAAGAGGATTAGAGAAAGTGTGAAATCATCAGTAGACCTCCAACCGCATTGCAGAACTTCTAGACCTCAACCTTGTACAAATTCTCAGGTATTTCCAAAAGCATTCAGCCAAAATGATGCTTGTCAGAGGATATTGGACAAAGCTAGTCTGTCAATGCATGTTTATGAGGAAAATGTTAAAATTGATTACTATGAGAAGAAAATGAACCAAGAAAAGGCAAAAATGACTGAACAAAAACCTGAATGCTATGGACTCTTCAATGGCTGCTTAGCATGTTTCCTTGGTCTTTCTAAATTGGGTCCTTACTTTTTCAGCAGATGATATCAGACAACTAATCATGCACTTTTAACCATAAAATACACTACGTATACTATGTACTTATATCTAATTCCTGTATGTTTGTAAGGCAGTACCATTACAAATCGAAATCTAAATTGTTGAATCCTAATTTGCATCTGCAGTGTAGTGGCATTCTTACTCATTTCAGAAAAACCGAAACTTCAACTGATGGCTGTGCTCCTTTGGCTACATAGAACACAATGCAAAAAGAGTCCAGATTTCATTTCTTGTTGGTTCCTAAACAGTGTTTATAGAACTCTATGTCTCTTGTATACAAAGTATACAATTTTTTTATGCATATTATTGAATCAAAATGAGAAGTTTATAACGTAGTCAAGATAAATCTATTAGATTTTATTGTGGCTGGTTAACAGAAAAGCTGTTTTAGACCAAAGAAGGATATTTGTCTAAAAATACAGCATAAGTTGACTATATAATATTGATGATGTGATAAAGTATGTCACAATACACTTTTCAGAGTTATCACTGGGTTATTACTTTTTAGCATTTTTAAAATGTTCTTTAAATAACAGTTATAAACTAATCAAAATCTGCTAATTAGGGAAAGGTTTGCATATTTAAAAAGTTTTTTTTTTAAAAATACAACACCACTTGTTTGTCAGCAAACACACACACACACATACATTATATATATATATATATATATATATGTATATACAGCTCTGGAAAAAATTAAGAGACCGCTGCAAAATTTTCAGTTTCTCTGGTTTTACTATTTATAGGCATGTGTTTGAGGAACGTGAACATTTTTGTTTT
>JAOTRR010000022.1:20021972-20032901 GCA_028570945.1 Gogo arcuatus
GATGTGAGCACACATACCCAGAGCAGTGGGCAGCTGTGCTGTAGTGCCCAGGGAGGAGTTGGGAGTAGGTGCCTTGCTCAATGCACTTCAGCCATTCCTGCTGGTCTAGATAATTGAACCAGTGACCTTTTGATCCCAAAGCTGCTTCTCTAACCATTAGGCCATGGCTTCCCCAACAGAAGTGCTCTGACCTCACGTGTAGTATGAATTAAGCGAGTCTAGTAGTAAACATTTTAATTGTTTCCACAGCCTCTACAGTCGCTGAGAATGGGAGAAAGACCTGCCTGAGGCTGAAAGTTTTCGTTAGACCAGCAAGTAAGTTTTATGAGCTCCTGGTGGGGTTCATTTAGCATTGTTTCATCTGTGTGTAGCGTATCAAAACCAAGATAAGAGTGATGACATGGTGAGATCATGATGCCTGTCCTAATAGAAGCCTGTTTTATGTTCCTCTCACAGACAACTGCGTGAAAACCGTCAGCGTTCATGACCGGGTCTTTGACGTCAATGACAGTAACTCACTAGAGCCGAGAGGTTCGTATGTTCAGCTACTTTCCCTTTGGATGTTTTTCTGATCCATTTTCCCAAATCTTCATTTTAAAAAATCTCCTTTTAGATGATACGAGCCACGAATCAGCCGAGCCATCCCGAGGGGACGTTAATTCTGCTGTATGTGTACGTATGGCTGGCCTCCCGCTAGCTTCAGCCCTGATCATCCTCATCTCTCACATATCATTATAGCGGCCTGTGTGTGTGTGTGGGTGCAGTAACAGGTCCCAATCTTAACACAGAGGAGGACTCTTAAAAGAGCACTTTTTAAAAAAAGTAGGCATCAGAGGTCCTCATTATCTCCACTGAGATTCAGAACTTGTTCCTCTAACGGAAAGATGCCAGAACTCAGTCGATGAGAGTTGGATCTTCTCATCCGGGATGCATTACAGGATGGATCTTGGTGGATATTGGTACACTCCTCAGATACATGTATATGCATACACAACTTCTTTCATCAAGCAATGACTAACCTTAAATCGGAAGGTCAAAAAGACATATATATTCTTTTGATTGTTTGTTTGTTTTTTGGACATTACTTCTGTAAAGAAATGGTGGACTCTCATCAACACGTCTATGAGCCAGGTCCCTGAACTCTGGAAACGTAGGAACATTTTGGACAGAACTGTGTACAGGACTGATGGAGAACTGGTTTCAGAGTGTACCCTCTATCAAAAAAAGAAAGAGATCATTTTTAATGGGGTGAGTCTTTACCTGAGGACTTTGTTGTTTTTAAGGAATTTTCTTATATAAACAGAAATAAGCCCTCGTCTGTTTTGTACATTGTGTACAGTTTAAAAAGCAGAATACAAAGTGGAGTCTGTATTCTTGAAGTGAATAAGTGCTCAAGTGTAGTAGCAACAGTGGTATTTTGTTATAGGTTTTGGAGCCTCACTGATCAATTGTTTAAGTGAATATACTTATTTGTTTGACAAAAAGCATTTTTCCCTATTTATTACTCATTATTTCACACACTGCCACTGCAGCTAATAGTAAGGATTCACCCTGCGTTCACACTAGCAATCGACAAGTCCCTGTTGTCAGTGTGGGAGTGGCCTGTCTAGCTTTTTTTAATGAAAAAATAATACTTGGGTGCATGTTGTTATAGGAAAATAATCAACGATGGGGTGGAGTGGTGTGGCCCAACACAAAGGCCTTACTGTTACTACCCCAAAAGTTGATAATTTTCCCTATAACAGCATGTATTTTAATCCTCTTATACCACAGTGACAAAACTTTGTACTTTTTATCTGTTTATAGTTACATTTATTTTTGTGGGACAGCCGCAAAGCTAGTTCCTGTTGTCACTTAAGTTACAGCAGCTAGAAATGGTCATTCCCTTACCAGCCTCTCTTTTTTCTCGTTTGAAGTTAATAAGATTTTTTTTTAATGCAGCTTGTCATGTTACTGAGAAACCACAAAGCATAAACTCCTCTGTCCTGAAGACTTTCCTGTGTCGGAAGCTTTAAAGGTACACCTTTACATTTGACTGTTACAAAGTGCTGCAGACTCCATTCCATAAATGTTAAATAAACATCTCCTTATAGAAAGCTTCACCATATCAGTGAGTACATGTTTTTTGGGGGGGTTTCTTTGTTTTTGTTTTTAAATCTGATTATGTGGAGTGTCAACCATGCAAGTCCCTCGGAATGAGCTGTTACAGTAGAAATGATAACATTAGAACAAGTGCATTAATATAAACATGTGATTTGCAGCTGAACTACTGTCAGTGCTGCTGTATGAAGATTAATTAACATCTCTGACCAATCAGAACCAAGAATTCAACAGCACAGTGGTATAAGCTCTGATAAGAAATGGTAGTAGTCAAAACGTTTACAGGCTACTGTATATTTTATACACACAACTTCTGTTTAAATTGTAGTACATTTTTGCCAAACATTGTTGAATCTAAAGGAATTGAAGTTGTGAAGTTAGAGAGATAGATGAATGATACATTGGTCAACGCTGCCAAATGATTGGCCCAAGGAACTTACTGAATGCAATCACATGCCTTATATATATGAAATCACACCATATTCACCATACAGTGCATTATTTTGGGACATTTACCATTCTTTAGTCATGTCTCAAAGCATAGCTGAGTGTACTCAGCACACATGAAATTGTTTAGTGTCCTAATGATGTACCTTAGCTGGTAATGCCATAATGCATTGCTCTGTTTACACAGGAAAGGTTGCAGCACATAACTTATGACACAGGATTGGATTTGTCGCTAATTTGCGTAAAATTGAGAGAATCCCAATTCTTTTTTTTTTTTTTGCGATGACTGGAATCACAGCTTTATGTCATAAAGTGCACAGGAAATAAAGATTGCTTGTGACTTTTTTTCACTTGCTAGTGTGAACACAAGGTAATGAGGTACATTTAAAAAAAAAACAAAAAAAAACACACACCTGGTTTTGTAACCATAATCCAAGTTAGATTTTAGGACATTGACATCTTTTTCAGGCAGTTTGAACTGGGTCCATTTTAAGGCCAACACATTTACTAATTGATTGATTTACAATTTATTGGCAACTGTGTCATTCTAAAGCCTATGATGGGAATATCATGAACATTTCAATGCTAATATGCTACCATTATCACCTATTGCAAACAAAACAATAAAACGTAACACAATGCATATCTGTGCACAGTTTAAAGCATCAGGGAAATTTTTAATGTCTCAAGTAAGTATGTAAATCATTGTTACACATCTTAAAGATATTTTTAAAAAATTGTTTAACACCTCCAAGTTTCGCTTTCAGCTTCTTCAGACATAAACATGATATGTGCATGGCGAGATGATGCTGACAGAGCAGTGCACTGTAGCTGGCCCTGGTGGCAGCTGGAGGCTTGGCGTGATTTAATAGACAGGAATGTGGGCCACATACTGCAGTCTCATTTCTGGAATTAAAAATCAACTGGCATGTCAGACCATACCCGTGTCCAGTTCAGTGGTAGGCTAGCGTTAGTGATATTAACTTGAACAAGTAGGGGAGGGGGACAAGAGTCTTTGCTGTGATCAATATAGTAATGGGCTTTACAGATTGAATAAAATGGTAAATATTTGCCTCAGTCTCTGTGCTGGTACAGATTTCCTGCACAATACAGTTATAGTGAGTGAGACAAAAGAGGCATGTAGGTTTTAAAAATTCCTCTGAAGGTGGAAAGATTAAGTAGTGCATTTGTTATAGTACAAGGAACACTTTGAACAAAAATTAAATCTATACAATTTTAAACTTACTACAAATCATCCAAGACACATTTGATGTTTTAACTTTGCTTTTTTTTTAACTTTGCGATTTTAAAGCTATGAGGCTAATCTGACTAACAAGTACATGAATTTTATAGCTAATCAGTTTATCCTTGCCTTAAACCACAGTCACATTTGAAATGTGCAGTTTCACAAAATAGTCAGAACTGGAAGGCTGGAATTTTGATGCAACTTTTTACAGAGTAATTAATAGTTATTAATTAATGTTATTAATTAGTAGTTAATTAGTAATTAATGAATGAATTAATAAAATCGCATTCATTTTGCCTTCAAGAGAGCATTTTTTAGCTCTGCTAAAAAAAAGCTATGTTGTCCAATTATATGTTGAGATAGAGTAACAGAACAACTCAACAAAACTGAAAATGAAAGATGAAAACTTCATAAGGGAAACAGTTGTGTAAATTTCATTTTCTGTTCATGTTCCTTTAACATATTTGTTGATTGGGGATTTATGCAGTGCACTGCTATTTAAAAAAAAACTTTTTTCTTTCTCTTTTTTTTCTTTTTTTTTTACATAGGAGCATATGGATCCTAATTTTATGGATACTGTGTATCTGTAGGCTGTCTGTGTGATATATGATATAAAGTGATAATATGAGTGAAACATTTAAAATACAAAAAAAAAAGATGCTAAATTACAGTGTTCATGTTCATTTCTTTTATATGTGACGCTAATGATTTTCCTGTGCATGATTTTAGTGGTGTGCTGGAACTAGGATCAACAAAAAAGTAATGCAAGTGGGTGGTTTTTACTTTCATGCAGTCAGATATGAAGGTTTCAGAATTAAAGACACAGAAAGGCCATGATCTTTAACACGAGAGCATATAGAGTGCTTGTACAGTGATGCATGACAAATTTACCACATTCATTCATTTTCTATATCAGCTTTATCCTGGCCATGGTCATTTAAATGACTTGTTAATATTTTGGGAAATATTGTCAGCTATGTTTGTTAGAAGATATTGCACAAACCAAAATAGTAACCATGTAGTCAATACATTTTGACATTAACCCCTTAAACTTGCTAACCTCCCAACCCTGGCTCTGGAGAATCCCGTCATTCACACTTAAGCGTTTTCCCTGCTCTAGCACACTTAGTTCAACTCAGGGGCTCAGGAAGAGGGTGTGTAAAAGCAGAAAAACATAGAAATGCGCAGGACAGGGGGCTCTCCAGGACCAGGTTGAGTTAAGCTAATAGGAGATGCAAATGCATGCAGTTAGGAGAGTAATGAATGTAAGTCTGGACCATTAAAGTGGTTTAAGGGGTTAACTGTGAATTAGCCTTATCAAATAAAAAATGCAATGAAGAAGCAACTTCAAAACATGTGGAAAGTCCTATCTGCAAAATTGCAAAATCTCACTGTCATATAACATGACTGGTACAATTATTTGTTCAATGTTGACTGTAACTGGAAGCCTTGTCACTTCATTTCTGTATAATGGAAGTGCTTGTTAAAGGGGTAAAGAAATGACAGTGGAATGATGATGATGATGATGATGATGATGATGATGATCTATGTTTGTTTTAACTTTAGCAAAGCATGAGTCATTGCACCCATTGTTTTGAATTGTTGCATTTCCCCTTAGCACTGTGACATGATCACATATGTAGTTTTACACTCACCTGTTTTAGACATGGATCATCATGGAGAAGTCTGGCTTGGTTCCTCTGCATGCCCCTGTGTTGGTCACCTTCACCTAATGATTGAGATCTTCTGTTTTATGTTACACACATTTTTATATCCTCAAATGCCATTGTTTGTAAATACACTTGTCAGAGCAGCTAAAACTAATTAGAAAAAAAAGATTAAAATAAATCAGTCATTGTTGTAAAAAAAATGTGTCTCTTGTTTTGTTTCTCAATTGTAAACCACACACATAAAAAAGTGCCATCTAAGGCTCTATTTTTTTTTCTTTGTCTCTCAATGATTCAATTTAAGAACCGTACAAGATAAGGTTTGTCTGTGGCAAAAAGGTTTCAAAGTATTTAGGAAGCAGAAACTGCTAACCACCCAAAGAACTCTGAAGGAGCCCAGGCTGGATTTGAAGGGGGGATTCGGCAGGGGTGGGTTTATGGGGTGATGCAGCAAAGGTTCTGTTAACACTCCAAGTTGATTATTTTGTAATAACAGCATGTCCCAAAGTGTTTTATTCCTCTTATACCACCGTGGTTTGCCAATGTTTCAAGTTGTTTATTGATTAAAGAATGACACATCATGCTTTTTTGCGTTTATATTTAATTGTTAATAAAACAAAAAAATCTGCACCTTGTTATTTTACTGAGAAACCACAAAAGATAAACTCCTCTGTCCTGAAGACTTTCCTGTGTTGGAAAGCTTATAGTTGCAGCTTTACCTCTGACTGTTACAAAGGTAATTAAATTTTTCTTTACAGAAAACGTTATATATCAATGATTCATTTATGTGGCATTTCCTCAATACAATCCTGTGAACTAGCTTTTACTATACAACATATTAGAAGGAGCACATCAATATAAAGCTGTGATTTGCAGCTGCATTACTGTCAGATCTGCTGTTACAGAAAATTAATCAACACCTTCTGACTAACCAGAATCCAGAATTCAGCAGTGTCCTTTTAATTGATTATGCAATGGAACGTTTAATAGAGCAGAATGCTGCAGTTTCAATGTTTTGAAATAGTACGTAGCTACAAAAATATCCATAGACTTGATTAACATAGAACTTAGGTAAGCAGTTTTTAAAAAATGTAAGATGTCTTCAGTTAAGAAACAGTAAATGTCAATTTATGTTACTGGTAGACTGGCTTAAGTTATATTGAACCTATTTTTAACCTGTGACCTTTAAATGAAAAGCTTAGCTGCTGTGTTTAGTCACGGAGCTAATTTCAGGGCCAGAAAAATTTAAACAGGTGCCTGAAATGATGAAACTACTGAGATACACTGCATGGAAATAAAGTCAATTAGCAGGGTTTAAATTAACAAATTCATGGAAATAATCACACTATGTCATATAAATTAGACTATATTCAATAACTAAAATAATTTTATCTGCATTGCTACATTTTTGGCATCTGCTAGGCTTTTTTTTTGAAGGTCACTATAATACTTGAGAAGAAAGCGTATGGTGAGCACAGTGATTGCACATGAGCTGTTAATCCCTAGCTCATCCCTCACACCACAGTAGGAGAGGTTTTATGAAGGCTCAGGTTATGGATTATCCTGGTCAAACCAGATGCCATGCCACACATCCAAATTAGATTCAAGTGAAGGTTTTCATCTGCATTTTTAACGGCAGGGCCGAAGTGGATGCGGATGTAACACATCATTTCTCTATTGCGCTGTGTATTGGATAAGCCTCCGCTGTTAAGATCCTCATTCCATTTGAAATTCACATCAAAAATCAAGTAAAGGCAGTGTGTGGGAGCCGTGTGTGTTTCTCTGCAATTACTGCTGTGTTATGATGAAAGGTGTCAGGAGTGTAAAACGGAGAGACGCATGTTTGAGTGACATCAGTTGGTTATACATCTGAATGGCACGTGCATGCAGTTTCCCGTCACTCATTTAATAAGCTTAGTAATCGTGTCATTATGTCATAATTCATATCTTCAAATTAGTGGGATTTATTTTAAGCAAGTGAGAGAGGAAGCTGATTAACCCAGCAGTGACACATAATTGGGTTATTACAATGCTATGTGGTGCACTCAGTGGTCAACGATAATGTCAGCAAGGGGTAATAAAGACAGTTCAAGTGCATAGACTCATTTGAAAAAGAGATCTATCTGTAGCACTTTTATAGATGTATACCTGGAGAATTTTTTAAATTCTGGGAACTGCTGTCCCACTGACCTCACCATCATGTAGTACAAAGCTATTACCATTTCTTCCCCACCAAGTACCGGTACAAGTTTTTTGGTATTTGTTGATACTGATACTGATACGGAAATGAGTAACATATAACCATGGGTGACGTTTGAGACGTATGTCGGGGGGGCAAGCCATCTCAGCCAACTATACAGTTGCGGTCAGAAGTTTACATACATGGACATGAATGTCATGGCAATATTGGGCTGTCAATGATTTCTTTGAACTGTTCTTTTTCCGTGGTAGAATGATTGTATAACATACATCTTTAACAGAAAAAATAACAAGAATTTGGTGCACAGGTTTTAATTTATTTTGGGTTTTCTGAAATCAACACGGGGTCAAAATTAAAGGAAAAAGGATCATATATTTAGAGAACTGAGGATTGTCTCTTGGAGCCGTTTCTGAACAGCTGCAGATTCCAATATCATCAATTCAAAAAACTGTACATAAATACACAAATACATAAGCTATTGGGAGGTGTAGACACTTTGCTGGAAGAAGATCCAAAGCCTTCTGGAGGAAGGTTTTATGGTCAGATGAGACAAAGATTGAATTGTTTGGCCAGAATGACCAGAGGTACAGAGGAACACTGTACCAACTGTTAAGCATGGCTGTGGTAGCATGCTCTGGGGCTGTTTTGGTGCCAGTGGAACTGGTGCATTGCATAAAGTGCATGGAAAAATGAAGAACCTCAGAATTCTTCAGTATAACCTCAAATCATCAGAAAATTGGACATGCATCAAAGCTGGTTGTTGACTTGACAAAGCAGGTTGAAATTAAGCTTGAAACAAGTCCTGACCTCAACCCTCTCGGAAAGGTATGGACTATGCTCAAAAGTTGGGTCCATGCCAGGAAGCACAAAAAATTGAATTGAACTCTACCAATTTTGCCAAGAAGAGTTGTCAAATATTCAACCAGAATTCTGCCAGAAGCTTGTTGATGGATACCAAAAGCTTCTGGTCAAGGTGAAACTTGCTAAGGGACATTTAACCAACTATTAGGTTTGCTGTATGTATAATTTTGACCTTGTGTTGATTCCAGAAAAAGCAAAATAAATTAAAACTTGGACACCAAATTCTTGGGTTTTTTTCTACTAAAGATGTATATTGTACAATCATTCTGCCACAAACAAAGAACAGCTCAAAGAAGTCATTAAAAAAAGCCCAATATTGCCATGACATTCATGTCCATGATGACATTCAAGTCCGTGTATATAAAATTTTGACCGCAACTGTACTGCAACAGCGGTAAAATAAAATAACCTATATATAAAATAACTGGCATTTATTTGAAGTATAAACCTAATCAGTGGTTAGCACTGTCTCCTCACAGCAAGAAGGTTCTGGGTTCGAACCTCGTGGCTGACTGGGGCCTTTCTGTGTGGAGTTTGCATGTTTTCCCTTTGCCTGTGTGGGTTTCCTCCAGGTGCTCTGTTTTCCTCGCACAGTCCAAAGACATACAGATTTGGTCAACTGGCTTCTCTAAATTTCACTTAGGTATGCATTTGAGTGTAAATGGTTTTTCATTGTGTTAGCCCTGCAATAGATTGGTGACCTTCCCAGAGTGTACCCCACTTCTTGCCCAAAGTCAGCTGGGATTGGCTCCAGCTTCCCATGTGACCCTGATGGATAAGATACTGGATGGATACTGTCTGTTTTCATCAACTCTCTTTGCATATTCACAGCTGATCTGAGAAGCAACCCATCCAGTTTTATGTGACTGTTCATGTCCTTTCAGCTTTAACATTGAGGAAATGTGTACGACACTTTTCTGGTGCTCTTTGAATCTTTCTGTAACTTTTTTCAGTTGCCAAATCCAGTCGTTTGAAACGTGTTTGTTTTGCTCTCCTGGCTTCTAAATGTATGACAGGGAAAACAAAAAGCCTTATCAGCTGCTGGGCTGTATTCGAGCCAGTCGTAAATTTCATACCATTCTTTCCTAAACTTTCATCATCCTTTACTGGAAATGAAATTAAAGGTTGATATGGCCCAATCTCAATAAAGTTCATACAATATTTAATGCCATGAATTGGATCTTGTTCTGATGGCTGCAGTGAGTAAGTTGAAATATGGTTAACTTGATGATTAGCAAGGGGTCAAGACTGGAGTACAAAGGCTTGTAAGGCAAGTAATTGGTGCCTCCATGACAGTTGTCCTTTCAAATTGTCACTTTTCATTGGCAACATCTGTTTTTTGGCTTTTAAATAAGTAATCAAGTGTATTTGGGTCATTTAGCCATTTCTAGCCATCGACCAATGTGCCTTTACCATATGACTAATTTCTAGAGGGAAATCATATAACTTGTAATGTTTAATTTACAAGTGTGGCCAATCTGTTGATTGCTAGTGTCATGGAGATCAGTCTCTATATATAGTATATACTTTTAACAAATGCCATCATTCCATAATTAAAGTGAGTTGTTGAACATTTTCCCCCTTGCTGTGTGCTGCAAGCACTGAACTCCTTGTGCTTAAGATGTTATGACTTTTAAACAGTATTTTTATTAGAGAGTGCAACAGAAATGACCTGAGGGCTCAGAGTAGTATCAGTGAGCATGGTGATTAAAAACTAGCACAAGGTGTTGTAAACTGCAACTTGACTCACAAGCAAAGTATAGACACTGACAAGCGAGGGGGAAAGGAAGTGTGTGTCTCAGTCCTCACAGAACTGAAGTGCTCTCACATGCAACA
This sequence comes from Gogo arcuatus, assembly GCA_028570945.1. NCBI lineage: Eukaryota > Metazoa > Chordata > Actinopteri > Siluriformes > Anchariidae > Gogo > Gogo arcuatus. The sequence goes on from JAOTRR010000022.1 coordinate 20,032,330, forward strand.
GTATCTCTACATGCTCGATTCAGTGCTCCAGCAGCATATTCAACAACAGTTTTCACCCACTGATTGTAAGAGTCCTTCTGAGGTGCATGCACATTCTGTGTATTCAGCTGCAAGCGAGATCTTAAAGACATTCTTTGCTGTGAAAGTGTGATCCAGGTCCATTGTAACTTAACAGTGAACTAAAGTACTACTTTGGCTATAATGGTGTTCGGGAAAACCATGTTAGTTTAAAGATGGTTCTTAAGAGGCAGTTAAATGTAACTTAACTCTTAATCTTAAGTCTTAAACTTAAAACTTAATCTTAACTCAGTGTTAAGAGGCTTTTGGGAAACCCACCCCAGTGAAGTAAGACATGAGCCAGGAAAGGGCTGTTACTTTAACTCCAACAGGTTCTAGTCTATCAAACAGAACAGTATGATCAATAGTGTCAAACATTGCACTAAGGTCAAGCAACACAAGCAAGAAGACAACCCTGATTAAATGCCAGTAGTAAGTCGTCAGTTTATTTGTATCGCAGTTTTAACAACAGACATTGTTGCAAAGCAGCTTTACAGAAAAATAAAGACTTTAAA
>JAOTRR010000022.1:20033001-20045554 GCA_028570945.1 Gogo arcuatus
AGGGTCCTCAGGCATAGAGTGTTTTGGTAAACTGGGATGTATGGATGCTGTTGCCCCCCCACTCTCACGTGTTCACTCAGGTTTGTTGACAGAGTGGCTGACCAGTTTATGTCCCAGGGTGCCCTCATGTCTGTGTTACCTTCTGGCTCTCTCTTTTCGTTATGCTGTCATAGTTAGTCCTGCCAGAGTCCCTGCTTGCAGTTTGCACACAATGTACACTGTTCTTAACCATTAGGTGGCAACAGGCATACCTAACAATCTGTGTTTCTCTCTCTCTCTTTTGCTGTGCATGTGCTGAGTGAGTCGGCAGAGCCAGGAGTGGTGTGAATGCTGAGTATGGCTGCCATGCTGTTTCTCTTTTCTTTGTATTTTCCTTTGTTTCTTCTCATAGACATAGGATATAGTTTCTTTGCACTTTCTTCTTACATCTAGTTAAGTTTTTCAAGTCAGCTCCATAGTTTTTTGCCTGCCCCCCTTCTCTTTGCCTGAGCAGCAGCTCCAGTTTAATCTGGGAGCATGGCTAACTCAGGCAAAGGGAAGTTTGATTTTCTTATGCAGCGGCATGCAATTAAGATGGTCACTACCGCCAGTGTTGAGGTTTGTAGCCTAGCTGTTGGGAAAATTGTGGGCCATGTTAACATCCTGTTAGCTGCCCAAATGAATAATGCTACTGTCGTGTTCCTATGCACCATAGAAACAGTAAATAAAATGGTTGATAAAGGTGTAGTCACTGATGGCATTCTTGTGAATGTGCTGCCACTAGCTACTCCCTCAATGAAAATAAACTTGTTGAATTTTCCACCCTTTATAAAGGATGATATACTGGTACAAATGCTCTCTTGCTATGGTAAATTAGCCTCTCCAATAAAAATGATAAGCATATCGAGTAAATCCCTTCTACTTAAACACATAGTCTCCTTCAGGCAATTTGCATATATCATTGTGAAAGACAACAAGGAACATGATTTAACACAACGTAAAAAATGGAAGATTTCAACTATGTTATATATGCTACCACAAATCTGATGAAATGTTTTGGTTGTGGTCAAACTGGTCACTTGGTAAGCGCATGTCCTGAGAAAAGTAACAACAATAACAAAGAAGCTAGTGAAAACAATGAGTGCTAACACTAACACTACAGACAAAGGAAAATCAGATAGCACAATAGAAAACATAAACTCCAATAATACTCAGGCACTAAGGGATGAAACTAGAGGTTCCACTAACAATACACATACAGTTACACTAGATCACAATTGCAATGGGCCCATAGCAGGAGATAAACATGACCTGATAACAGACATCCAATCGGAGGCAGTGCACGACGATAACAAGGAAACAAGCATGGTTGATGTTGAAGAAAGTAGTAATCCCTTTATAGTGGATGCAAACCTTTTTAAAGTTCCCCATCTTCTTATTTTGGCTGCTCCCATTAGGGGTCACCACAGCGGATAATCATGAATCGCATATTTGATTTGGCTTAGGGTTTTGTTTTGTTTGTTTGTTTTTTGCACCTTTCCTGATACAACCCTCCCCAGTCTATCTGGGCTTGGGATCAACACTAAGTATGCACTGGCTTGTGCAACCCCAGTGGCTGGGTATTTTTACCTTATCTGCATGTCTTTGAACTGTGGGAGGAAACTGGAGCACCCAGAGGAAACCCAAGTAGACACGGGGAGAACATGCAAACTCCACACAGAAAGGCCCCCGTTGACCATGAGATTCAAACCCAGAACCTTCTTGCTGTGAGATGACAGTGCTAACCACCGTGCCACCCCTAAAGTTTTAAAGTCCCCCATAAGAGGAGGAAAAAGACTTGTACACATGCTCTGATAAAGAGAAAAGACACTACCAGTGTTAATTTAGCAGAATTTGACAGCAAGAGTGAATCCTCTAACTATAGTATCACATGTAGTCTCCGACAGAGTGGCTTCCCTAGCCTTTCATATAGTATTGATGACATTAAGTTTTTCTTAAAGCAAACACAATATACCAGAAATGTTCAGATAGATGACTTCTTTTCAGATGTGGAGCAGTTTATTGTGAAGACAGTTTATTGTGAAGACCACCGTGCCACCCCTAAAGTTTTAAAGTCTCCCATAAGAGGAGGTTTTTTATGGCTGAAGGGGGATTTACAAATCAAGAGGTCTATCGTTTAAAAAAGATACTCATGAGATTAAATGCACTAGTCGGGAACAATGACAATAGCAGTCAAGAATAACTCTAACACACCTTTGCTATGGAATGGTACGTTCACTCACTCTTAATTTTCTTTCTGTTTATGGGTACTATTCATGTCGCATCCTTAAATTTAAATGGTCTAAGGGAGAAATCTAAGCAGAGAAATCTAACAATGTTTTTTGAAACTATCAAGCAAAAGAAAATTGACATCATGTTTGCTCAAGAAACTCACATCGATGCTGAAAATAGTGCCAACTGGGCCAAGGAGTTTGATGGCCTATTGATTTTAAGTCACTATACCACAGTTAGCGGTGGTGTCGCAATTCTTTTCTCACATAACTCTGCACCGTACTCGTAAAAGGTTGAGGAAATCATTAAACGTAAAGTCAGGGCCCAACATGAGAATGCCTATTTCACACTTATGTGTTTATGCCCCCACAACATCATTAGATAGAATGGTGTTTTTACAAACCTTAAATGATACTCTCAAAAAGTGCCATTCTGAGGACATCCTACTGTTAGGAGGTGATTTCAATTATACAGAACTGAACATAGATAAGAATCACATCGAACGCCACATGCCCTCACATGGGAAACCTATTGAAATGATAAATTCACAAGATCTTGCAGACATATGGAGGAACTTTCACAGTACACAGAAACAATATACATGGGCTCATGCATATAAAAATAGGTTATCTTTAGCCAGATTAGACAGACTGTATGGGTACAAACATCAATTACATTCCTTTAGCCACTGGGCCATTATACCTATAGGTTTCTCTGACCACAGTATGGTGCTGTGTACTGTTTTTTTTTTTAGGAACTCTAAACTTAAAAGTGCCTACTGGCACTTTACACTAGCTTGCTAAATGATGTTCATTAATAAAGTGTTCAGATAATTCTGGCATGATTTTTTATGAAAACAAAATCCTCATTGCAAGACTTACAACAGTGGTGAAATTTTTCTAATGCAAATAAAACAACTTTGTCAACAGTACAAATCCAATGTTACTAAGGACAACAGTTCGCATGAAAAACTTGGAAAATGAGATAAGAAGAGAAGAGGAAGCATGGTTATTTTTGTCACATGTACACTCAAGCACAGCAAAATACCTCCTCTGCATTTAACCCATCTGAGGCAGTGAACACATGCATGCACACACAAGTGAGCAATGAGCACACACATACCCAGAGCAGTGGGCAGGTATGCTACAGCACCCAGGGAGCAGTTGGGGGTTAGGTGCCTTGCTCAAGGGCACTTCAACCATGATACAGAGGGAGGGGACAGTGTTGTTCATTCACTCAAGTTCCCTCACATTTTTCCTGTCAGTCCTGGGAATCATTCCAGAAACCCTTTGGGCCCAAGGCTGCTTTTCTAACCTTCAGGGTATGGCTGCCCCCACTCTTAGTTTTCTCTCTTTTTATGGGTACTATTTGTGTTGCATCCTTAAATTTATATGGTCTAAAGGGAACAATCCAAGAGGGCAATGTTTTTCGAAACTATCAAGCAATGATAGTTTCGAAATGATAGATATTGGCTCTTCAGGCCGATAGTTTCAATAATTTCAATGATAGTTTCAATTATAGATATCAGCTCTTCAGACACAGGCCAATATAAATGGTGAGAGTTCCATCCTAGCTACACTTGGAGAGAAAAATAACTTTTTTCTGATGTTTTAGGTATTAAGGCTTAAGGTGCTCTGGTCAGGTCCTATTTCCAGAGCAGGGAATGTATGGATCCACCTACTAAATTCTTTTTTAATATGGAAAATTAAAATTTGCAAAAAAGGATCACACACACCCTTCTTTCTGAAAGCAGAACACTTTTATATGAACCCAGTGATATCCATAAGAGAGCAGCTGGTTTTTACGAGAGCCTTTACAGTAGCGAATTCCCTCAGGACAACCCTTTTCTCAAAGATCTTCCCTAGGTTTCCAGTAGCACTAATGCAGACCTCAGGAGGGAACTTACCCTTGAGGAACTGCACAGTGCACTCCAGAGTATGGAGTGCGGCAAAGCACCAGGCATTGATGGCATTCCTGCCGACCTTTACAAGGTTTTCTGGGATGACATGGGAAGAGACTTGCTTCTTGTTCTCAAAGACAGCCTACCTAAAGGGCGGCTGCCCGTCCATTGTTGGAGAGCTGTCCTCACCTTGCTACCCAAGAAAGGTAACCTTAATGACATTAGATCATAGTGACTGGTACCTGTTCTCTGCATAGAATATCATGTGCTCTCCAAAATTTTAATAAATAAACTAAAAAATGTATTAGATGAAGTGATCCTTCCTGACCAGACTTATTGCATGCCAGGACATTTTATACATGACAACATCTCTTTTATAAGGGATGTCATAGGTATCGGTAGGAATTCCTCTTTTGATTTTGGTCTTATCTCTGTTGATCAGGAAAAAGCTTCTGACAAGGTTGAGCACAGTTACCTGTGGAGTACCTTAGCTGCATTTGGTTTTAATTCTGATTTTATAAAAAATGCATAAAGGTTATGTACTCTGACATTGAAAGTATACTGAAAATAAATGGTGAACCATGTGGCCCTTTCAGGGTTCACAGAGACATCAGACAGGGATGCCCACTATCTAGCATGTTGTACTTGTTGGCTATTGAACCTATTTTGACTTTACTGAGAGAAAAAAATTACATGGTGTCTCCTTTCCCAAATGTAAAAACTCTTTTAAAGTCACTGCCTATGTGGATGATGTTATTATCTTTTTCAGTAACCAGAGGGATGTGGATATGATGTTAAATATTTCTGATGATTTTAGATCCTTCTCCTCCGCCAAAGTATACTGGGCCAAGAGTACCACCATGCTCTTCAGAAATTGGATATATGGCACCCCCAAGCTCCCAACTGGGCTCACATGGTCTAGGGATGGTTTTAAATATCTGGTGGTTTTCCTTGGTGATAAGTTTCATTCAAAAAATTTTGAAGACATCATATAGAAAGTAAAAGGTAGACTTGACAAATGGAGCTTTCTTGCTAAGACATTGTCTTATAGAGGACGTGTTCTTGTTATAAACAACCTGATACCCTCATCTATTTGGCATTGTTCAGCAAGCATATATTCTCCTACTAATGTTCTGTCCAAAGTTCAGACCACCCTTGTTAATTTCTTTTGGGATAACCTACACTGGGTTCCCCAGAGAGTTTTATATCTGCCTAGAGAGGAAGGAGGACACAGACTTGTTCATTCGCAGAGCAGGACTGCTGCCTACTGCCTGTAGTTTATACAAAGACTCTTGACTGGTGATACACATCCCAACTGGAAGGACATATCCTAAATCACACTCCAAAATTTTGAAGGACTGGGACTGGACAAAACTCTCTTCTGCATGAAACTGGACCTCATGAATCTGAGAGACCTCCCTGTGTTTTATTGTAACCTCTTTAGGGTATGGTCACATGTCAAAGTAGAGAGAGACTGAAGTACAAACTCTCTCTATTGGCTACTTCAAGAACCTCTTATCCATGGCTCCACATTAGACCCTACATGGGAACAGCATTTTCCTGCTCTCTCTTCCACTCTACACGAGACTGGGATCGTTATGCTCAGGAAGCTACTGGACCTTACCAGTGCTGATTTTAACAAGGAGAAAGAGGTAGCCAACTGCCTGGGGTTTAGATCTGTCAGGACCATGGCTCACCTTCTTTCTCAATAGAGGACCATGCTTTCAAAGGATAATAATGACTTGATTCACAATTACTCCAATGGTCTTATCTCTCCTGACAGCAGCGGTCCACCACCAACCCTCAAGATCACACCAAATCTTAAAGAAAGCTCAGGTCCTCTTCTAGAAATAGAAAATCTCATGCTTGCAGAACAAAACCCAGATTTAGGGAAAGCTCTATATAAATGGTGTGTCAAGTTTTTTAACAAAAAAGTCTTGAATAAGTGAGCTGATACACCTTGGCGGACTATTCTACAGCTAAAAGCAGAGGACACACCATGATCTAGATCATATAAACCTCCCCTCACAAAAAGATGTGAGGACTTGCAGTGGTGGACACTTAGAGAGCTATTGCAGTAAACTCTTTTATCTGTGATCTTAATCCAAAGGTCAGTGGTGAATGTTTTTTTTGTGGTAGAAGAGAGACTGTTTTTCATGCATCTATGGACTGTACAAGACTGAAAACTTTGATTACTGTGCTGGAAATTCTATTTCACATGTTTGACAAAAACTTTTCTATGGACATTTTTATTCTAGGGTACATATATTCCCAGAAGCAGAGAGTTAAGTGTCAACTCATAAATTTCATCAATGGTCAAGCCAAAATAAATTGAAAGTAATTCAGACAACAACATACTCATGGTCTTCAGTTTTTCAGTCAAGTCATGCATAGTAATTCACTTTCATTATTACAAAGAAATGAATGACCTCACTGCTTTTGGGAATATCTGGTGCCTTAAGAATATGTGTCATGTGTGTGCTGGAGGAGGGCAGAATTCAGTTTAATCATTTACTTGAATCACCCTAATATGTACCTCCCCTCTTCCTCCTGCCCCCACCCCTCTTTTTTGTTGTTGTTTTTTCTCCTCACTAAAGAACCATGTTTTAGGTCCTTAAGAGTGTGTAAATAACTTTCTCTTTTATCGGATGTTTACAATAAAAGTTTTTAAAGTGCAAAAAAATGTTCTGTCTCTCTGTCAAGTTACACATGTCACTCCTGAGATACCAGTGATTCTGATCTCTCCTGCTCTCTGGACCTACCTGATCTATTCTGATTCCCTACTTCTGGCTGGAGTTCTCATCACTTCGCTCCTGCAAGGATGGCTCCTCATGTTGTCTCAGGGAGTTTTTCCTTGCCATTGTCGCTTCAGGCTTGCTCATTAGGGATAAATTTATTAATCCATATGTTTAAAATCTATATTTTTCTGTAAAGCTGCTTTGCGACAATGTCTATTGTTAAAAGCGCTATACAACTAAATTGATTTGATTTGCTTTTGCATGTTTCTGTGGTGGTCTTATTCGTAGTTAATTTTGCAACAGTATTAAATAAGAATCTAAGATTATTTTTGTTATCTTCTATTAGGGTGGAGAGATACATTGATCTAGCAACACTAAAAGCTTTTCTATAGTTCAGGAGGCTCTCCTTCCATGCTAATTGGAATACTACAAATTTAGTTTGACACCCTTTACGTTCTAATTTTTGAGTGGTCTGTCTGAAGGCGCATGTGTGATCATTATACCAAGGTGCTATTTTTTTTTTCTCTCTAATAATTTTTCTTTTAAGTGGAGCTACATTATCTAGGGTATAGTGGAACATTGACTCATTCAATTGCCTGATCAAGTTCTGTGGGGTCTGACAGTGATCCAGTCAAAGTTGATCACTCTGGGAGGCTATTGATAATACTCTGTGCAGTAGTTGATGTGACTGTACATGACGTGTATGATGCGATAGTGTGGCAAGGTGCATATATTATTACTAAGACACATTTCAAATGATCTGAGATAGCTTCAGACTATGGAAGTGCAACTACTGTTCCAAACAGTTGTTTTTTGAGCATCCCACAACTTTCCCAGTCTTTTGCTGCCCCGTCCCAACTTTTACCCAAAACAACTAGCAGCTAGTCGGTTTAGCCTGTTTGTCTGCTCTTTGGCCTTGGCTCTGGATTGTCACATATTAACTAGGCCTTTTCTGAGACTATGGGCTATGCTGCAAGAAATGAGAGAAGCACCTTCCCAAGTGGGATGGATACTGTCCCGTCATAACAGGCCACCCTTGCCCTCAAAACTACTCGAATTATCTATAAAGCCCACGTTGTTTTCCAAGCACCTGCTGTAAGCTACATCGGCACACCACATTCGGTTGGGGCCAGAGCATACTGCAAAATAAAACATTCAACACAGCCAATTTTTGTCATAATTTATTAAAAACTTGAGCAACGAGTGATCATTTTAGGAATAAATGTACAATGCAATATATACATGTGAGACCCTTTTAGCTGTTTGATTGATGTAGTTCAATTCTCATTGCAAGTAAACTGATGTTCCACCAGAAATTATTTACTGTTGTGGGGAACTGGGATCTGGGAAGTGTCCTCAATATGAGCAGCTATCTCTTTATGTTCAATGTGCTTTATGAACAGCAGGATAGTTGGAATGAAGAATTGTCTAATGTGTGTACACCCTAAGAGAACCTGGTAGAAACCAACATTGACTTGGAGAGAACATGTAAAACTCCACTCAGACAGTTACAGCATCAAACCAGGGACCCTGTTGCTGTGTGGCAGCAACGTTACTGGCTATACCACTGTGCCTCCCATCTTATGTCCAGTTTTAAAATAAATAAAACACTAACCAAACAACTGTTCATGCCTGACCTTAATACTGAGGTCATGTAAGAACTCTGAGATGGGAAGTAGGATGTTTGAAGTTTGAATAATCATGAACGTAGCATTAGAAGGCAGCAGGAGCAGATAGGTGTAGTTGACTGTCATCAGTATGGTAATGATCTGAAAATGAATTAACAAAATATGCAAAGCAGTTTCAGTTTCTCAGAGAAGAAGTGGATGTACTTCAAAGTCCAGAGCATAGCACGGTTAGTAGGTCTGATAATAGATGTGATAAGCAACTTTTTGAAGAGGATTCTGTTCAGGCAGTGGGTCATTGTTGGTAGTCCAGGCCTGTCTGCACAACATCTCCCACTACATCTAGTCCCCAACAGTTCCCAAACATATCAGAAGTCCACCACCAGATGTCTTGTCTTGCTGATGTTTGGTTGCATATGATTTTCCGGGCATCACTAGACAAAGCCCTGCAGCAAGCCTCCTGCATCCATCCTTCCTGTCACTACACCAATAGAGGCTGACATGAGCCTATTTTGTACCAGAAGGCAGACATATAGAGTGTAAAAAAAAAATTCTTTTTTGTTGAGGTTAGACAGATTCAGGAGACAGTTGGAACATCTCAAGATGTATTGTCTTGAGCTTTCAGCCACTTGCAGAGTCAGGTGTGGAGATATCAAAGAGGTTAATCTTGCACCATGGCACTGGCTTTGTCCAAATATGTGTCAGCTTTGTGAAACATATGGATCAGAGCTTCATCTACACCTGTTTGTGCCTGGTAGGTAAACTACAGGGGGTCCAGATGGTCTGTCATCATGGATGGAGACTGTTTCAGGACTAGCCTCTCAAAGGTCTTTATGAGGTGTGAAGTGAAAAACTATTCAAAAAATGTTGAGCAACCTACTGAGTAAACATATGCTGTAAAACACAGTCCCCTGTGGCAGAGATTCTTGTTTACTTCAAGTAAAAAAAAAAGAGAAAGGCTTGTGAGGGAACAAGTTTTTAGTTGCTATAATGTGAGTGATAACAAGAGCTAACTTGTTTCATGGACGTTCCACAACATTAAATGCAACTATAAATGGATAAAACATACAACATATTGTTCTTTAATATAGAAAAATATTTATGTCATTTGCAAATTGCTGTGGTATAAGATAAATAAAACACTTGGGGATGTGGTGTTATAGGAAAATGATCAACTTGGGTGTGGTGACAGCAACTATTGGCACCAGAAAAGTAGAACTGTGCTGTTTCCATCATTCACTAATAGTTCAACGGTTCTTCATAATTGTTTTTTGATAACTGCTCACTATTGCTATTGGGTGGCGCTACCAGCAGTGCTCATTGTTGATTGGTTACATATATCACTTGAAAAATGTTCAACAGTCAACAAAAAAACCTTTTCTGATTATATGGTGTGATATGGAGAGTGCATTGAAGTGTATTAATAACATTTTGTGCATTAATAACAACCCTACAATGTTTTTTTTTCTCATTTTCCCCTTTCATAACCATTTGAAATGCTAGTACAGGTTGTAGTCTAGATATTTAATATTGTTACTGTTCACAAAATTAAAAACTCTGTGTTATTCAGCCTTATTGTCAGTGGGTTTATTACAGCAAACATGGGGTGGTTAATTGAATATTTAATCAGTTTTATCTTAACATTACTATGAAACTTAATCCCAGTGAAACTGAACTGATGTTCATCCCAAGTGATTCATTCCCACACCAGGATCTTGTGATCTCTCTGGACAACTCTCAGGTCTCACCTTTGGTCACTACATGCAACCTTGGTGTAACCATGGATGATTTGTTTTTTTTCAACCTTGGTGTAACCATTGATGATCAGCTGTCCTTTTCTTCTCATTGCTAGCATTCTTAGACTGTGACCTAGTGAAGCAGTGTCAGGATGTATTTATTGATAGGGACTTCAAAGCACATCTGTAAGTTTCCCTGGATAAGGGCATCTGCCAAATTCCATAAATGTAAATGTAAATGTAAAATACATCTATGGGAAAAATTAAGAGACCACTTTTCATGGTGACCACCATTAAAATTGGTCTCTTAATTTTTTTCCATAACTGTATTTACAACATTTTTGAAAGTATATTGTTAATGGAGGGTATTTGTTGCTCACTTCTAAATAACAGTCTTATATTCTTGGTTATTGTTGTTTATTTCTTTCTTTAGCCCTTGACTGGCTAAAAATAAACAACACACCAACCCTGTGCTCTTCTGAGGAAACCTATAATAACTCATATAGGCATTTACATTTTAGACACTGAGATAATGGAAGAGGATGTGATATATTATGTGGTAGATCTCCAGAAGGAAGGTAAGATTTAGCTACTGGGAATTAATGTCGATATGATAAACAATTAATCAGTAATTATTATAACTAGCCATAGTTAGCAAGTAGTTCTGCAGGAGAAATGAAAGACTCAATAATAAACTGCTTAGGACTCAGTAATTACAGTCAAGTTCATGATGAATTCCTACTAACATACATACTGTGTAATTAACTAGAAGTTATTAATAGATATTAGGAATAAGATATGCAGAAGAACTACTCATTCAGTCCTGCTTAGGTCTTGCATAGTTACCTATGAGTAGTTGAGCAGTATTGTAGTGTTGCCATCTTTAGTATCACAAAGGTTTTTAAACATATGAAATGGCTAGAGACTTTAAATACTCAACATTAATCAATATTTATCCTGAGTTACTGTATATGCAATATATAGTGTGTAAATGAACCGTGATGTATATTGGAAAAATTTTTTTTAAAGTCAAGTTATAACTTTGAACTTATTCATTATTGATGTCCTTATAGTAAACTTCTATAGCTTTTATAGCTTGGTCATGAGGCAACCTGAGCTGTTCAAAAATGGATGAAGAATGAGGGAATGAAAAACAATCAATTTATTCAGCAGATGATATCTTAATTTTTCTTTTTTGTAACATCTAGTCCTTTGACCTGGTGGAAAAAAGTAATCATATTGTAAGCTTGGGGAGTATGATGTTTCTCAGCTGCTGCTAAAAAGTCTGCCAAATTCCTCAAAAGGCCAAATTCAGGACTTGTTTCAGAAATGGAACACTATTCAGTTTTTATGCGGCCCATCTGCAACTCTATTCAGCAATCTAAAAATACTCTGGTGCTACAGTAGAGAGGAATCATTTCTCTTTTCAACTAGGAAAAGCCTGAGGCTGGCTGATACTTCCATGGCCAGAGAACAAACTGTATGCATCATGACCGTGTTCACCTTAAATGGGCAAATTAGACATTGACCCACATGCGAAAACAACAGCAAAAATGTAGCAAAAAGGTATTTAGTGTTTTACATTACATTTATATATAAAAATGTGCCATAAGGTGGATCAGAAATTACTGAAACAATCAACAGTCACTAATTGTTTTTAATCTATTATTTTAAATAATGAGACTTTTGCTCAGACATCTTAATGAGATTTGTGATTAGACACCATAAGCAAGAAAAATGTAAGAAGAGTTATTAATAATAATGTTATTTATATAGCATTTTAAATGTGATAATTAAAGACAAAAAAAAAGAAATGACCAACCCTATGAAAAAGCCAAGTTAAAATATCTATCCATCCATCTCCAGTAGTCAATTTATTCTTGTGGTGGATTGGGAGCCAATACCAGGACACTGGGAGCCAATACCAGGACACTGGGCACAAGGTGGGAGAATTCACCTCAGATGGGATGCCAGTCCATCTCAGGGCACCATGCATGCATACGTTCACAATTAGAGATAATTTAGTGTAGCCAATCTGCCTAAAAAGCCAATTTGCATGCCTATTTTGAAATATGGAAGGAACCCAGAAAACCCAGATAAAACCCATGAGAACAGACAGTAGCCTGAGCTCAGGATTGAACCAGGGACCTTGCAGTTGTGAGGCAGTAATGTTACCCCACTGTGCCATGTATACCCCCTGCCAAGTTAAACTAGTACATAAACATCTGGGTTCAAAAAGCAGAATTGGTTTTATATATACAGCTCTGGAAAAAATTAAGAGACCACTTCAATTTTTTCTTAAAT
>JAOTRR010000022.1:20200852-20210884 GCA_028570945.1 Gogo arcuatus
ACACACACATACAGTATACATGTTCCTGTAACATATCAATATTTTACTGATATTTGTCATATATGGATTTGTTTCAGTGATGTATATCAGATAGTTTTGTTAATCATGAACAATATACTATCATTGGATACCTGTGCAAAACACGCAAACACGAAATATGCACATTTTTTGGTATACGTATAGTGTATATTTGCAAAGTAAAGCCTGTATTATTGCCTCCTGTCTCATTCCACAGGTCTTCTCTGCAAGTGTGTGCCATTGTGCGTCCCGGCCTGGTGAACCGAATGGGCATTTGCCAGCTTGGTGCCCTGCAGTGTCTGGGCCGGACATTCTCTCTGCTTCAGGACAATACATGTGATTGGCCAGAGACCAAATTCACATCCTGTCAAGACTGCAAGCCATGGGAGGAGTGCACTGGTATGACTTCCTGATTATTATTTTAGGAATAAAACACTTGGGGGCATACTGTAGTGAAATGTAAGGAGCGAAGAAGTGAAAAGGAGCTACTACACTGGACTACACCCACCTTTCTTTTTGTAAAAATGGGTGACATACTGTTTACTTTATACCAAAAAGCAAGAAAAGAAAATGAAACCATTAGTTTTATTAGTACATTGTCAATAAAAACTTTTTATTAGTGATGATAGGTTACAAATTTAATATTGAAAAAAATACTCAATGTTCTTAGGGCCCCTAAATATTTTTAGGACCCTTGTCAGTCACAGGAGCTTAGAATCATCCTAATATTCCCCCTATACGGCTCCCTTGGTACTGAAGATTTTCCTGTGTTGGAAAAGTTACAGCTTTACCTCTGACTGTTACAAAGCACTGACACTGGAGACTTCTTCCATAAATATTAAATAAACGTCTCCACACAAGTTTTTAATCTGTTTATGTGAAGTGTTAATATAAACCTGCTATTTGCAGCTACGCTATTGTCAGAGTTGCTGTTGTAGAAAACTAATCACTTTCTGTCCAATAAGATTTGATAATTCAATAGCTCTGTGGTATAAAATATTATATCGAACATACAGGTCTTGCACTATAGAGAGAGGCATGGCTAAGACTGAGTTGAATGCTACTGTGTGTCTTCAGGTGTGGAGTGTAATTGTAAAGACCCAGAGGATTGCCCAGAAGAACCTGCCCACCTTTGCGTCTCTGTAGAGAACGGCAGCCATGAGTCTATGACAGAGTGTGAGGCTGGGGCTTGGAGGTGCTCAGGGAAAGACGTCAGAGTCGTCAACATTGGAAAATGTCCATAATGAACTAATTCAATATAACCTTCATATGACCCTTTTCTACTTTATTACAACCCCAATTCCAAAAAAGTTGGGATGCTGTGTAAAACGTAAATAAAAACAGAATGTGATGATTTGCAAATCACGGAAACCCTATATTTAATTGAAAAAAGTACAAAGACAACATATCAAATGTTGGGACCTGTCTCCCATTGAAAATATTTGTTGCATTATGAAGAGCAAGACATGACAAAGGATCCCATGATCTGTTGAGCAACTGAAATTGTATATCAGGCAAGAATGGGACAACGTTTCACATTCAAAACTGCAGCAACGGGTCTCCTCAGTTCCCAAACATTAACAGAGTGTTGTTAAAAGTAGACGTGATGCAGTACAGTGGTAAACTTGCCCCTGTCCCAACTTCTTTGAAATGTGTTGCTGGCATCAGATTCAAAATGATCACATATTTTCAAAAAACAGTGAAATTTCTCTGTTTCAACATTTGATATGTTGTCTTTGTACTATTTTCAGTGAAATATAGGGATTCCATGATTTGCAGATAATTGCATTCTGTTTTTATTTATGTTTTGCACAGCTTCCCAATGTTTTTTTTACAATTTGGGTTGTACTACTATTATTTAAAATGCTGTGTGACATGCTGTTTTGGTTGCTGAAGTGGCTGCAAATAAAACTTAGTTTTGTATCTTGGGACAGTTAGTGTTATATATCACTTGTATAACTTCAGAATTTATATCAAATGGTATTGATTAGTATAAAGCTGGCTTTACAGTGTATGATTTTGGCCTGATTTTGCTGTTCCAGATAAAAAACGCACATTGTAAAATAATTCTTTGGTCATGAATGATTGGCGGTATTAAAACACATAATGCACATCAGTGGTTGATTTAGTGCCATTGTAAACCAACGTAAAGGCGTTTATATGATGCTTTTACAAAAAAAACACCAACAGGAGGGTGTTGATGGCACATGGTAAACAAAACAGGTAAATGGCAAGAAAATCTATCCTTATTACCTCAAGCTCATTTTGTGTTTATGTGAATCTGTTTTCTGCATGAGTCCAGATAACGCTAATTGAAGTAAGCAGAACATAGCAATTTTCTTCAATCTTAGGTCTATCATTATTGTTAGTGATTGTATAATGGAAATGGAGAACTTAAAAGATCATGAAATCACACAGTCTAAAACTGGCTTAAGATCAAGCTACATTCACACCTGTCATTTTTGAGTTACTTTAAATGCATTTTTATAATCCCCTAACCAATCAGGTTGCAAGTGCAGGCCAAGAGAGAAAAACAAACATGAAGGATAAAATGTTGGTGAAACATTCTTAGTGAGCGTATATGAGGAGATTTACAATTGATTGTTGAATCAAAAATATTTCATTGGTAATATTCCAATGTTGCAATGTAAATTAAAATAACAGTATGTGTATGTTGGGGGCATTTACTGGTACATAATGTGACATCCCACTTTACCTGAGGCTATATGTATTCAAGTCACACAAGCAGCTCAAATCCTCTTGATTTTCTGCCTCCAAAGCTACAGTGAAGGCAAACAACCTCCTCATTGACAGAGTTACACCAATCTTTATTTAATATTTCATCAGTTATTACTGACAATAATAAATCTAATCTAGCAAGCAACCTGGGCTAATTAGTTAGCCAATACTAGCTAGGACAATAAGAGCTGGACAGAGCGCTATTATGGTTGCAGTATGTGCAATGCATCTTCATAGTATCTAATAAATAATAAATATTAATTCTGCTTTGGCATTGAATATAGTGTGAGACTAAAGGCCTCGTACAAATAGAAATCATACAAAAATGTAATTTAAAAAATGGTGAATTAAAGGTCCCATTAGTTGTTAGTTATTAAACGCTAATCATTTGGTGTAAAGGATGAAACTGTGTACATTAATGTTTAGCTAAATTATCACTCTAAAGGTCAAGACACACATTACACTTGAAAATTACTTTATTCACTATAGTGTTCCACATAAATATTTAATATCAAGTAATTCAAAGTGAAAATGTATATAAAATGTAAGCTCTGTGGTTGATGATATCAGTAGAAAAAGCTAAGTGATCAGGTATACATAGAGGACAGGTATGTCACAGGGTCAGCCGTTCTGCGTGTAAACACTGAGTATAAATCAATTTAGGGGCTTTTACATACATCTTCATGAAGAATTTCCAAGTCAAAGCCGCTGCACTTAATGGCAACCATGTTACACAGATTGAAGGTCTGCTGGCACTGAAGATAAAGTTTCTGCAGTAACCACTTGGCCCACTCCTACTACAGTTAAGGAGCTCCAACATTTTCTAGGATTTGCCAACTTCTACAGGAGATTCATCAGAGGATTTAGTTCCATTTCCACTCCACTCACAGCCCTGCTCAAAAAGGGTCCCAAGCACCTCCACTGGAACCAAGAGGCCGAAAGAGCCTTCTCACAGCTCAAGACAGCTTTCACATCTGCCCCCGTTCTGAAACACCCTGATCCCACTAAGCCTTTTGTTGTAGAGGTTGACCCATCTGAGTCCAGAGTCGGAGCAGTGTTATCTCAGTGTTTCGGTGAAAAGCCCAAGCTGCATCCTGTAGTTTTCTATTCCAAGAAACATACCCCCACAGAACAGAACTACGATATTGGTAACCGGGAGTTTTTGGCCGTCAAGCTGGCACTAGAGGAGTGGTGACACTGGCTGGGGGGTAACCTATCCATTTACTATTTTCACTGATCACAAAAATCTGGAGTATCTGAAGACTTCTAAATGACTGAGTCCTCATCTATCCTGCTGGGCCCTCTTCTTCACACATTTTCAGTTCACCATAGCCTACAGGCCTGGCTCTAAGAACACAAAAGCTGACTCTCTGTCCCATATTTATCCATCCATAGCCTCAGTTTAGGATCCAGAACCCATTATTCCTCCAGCCTGCTTTGTGAAAGCCCTGACTTCAGAGATAGACCAAGAACTTGTTCAGACTTTGCCATATCATGTTCCTGCCGAATGCCCCACTAACCGTACCTATGTTCCCCCATGCCTCTGGGGCCAGCCATTCACCTGGGCACACACTACTCCTGCATTGGGCATCCTGGCAGCCAACACACCTACCAACTGCTAAAAAACAAATACTGGTGGTCAAACATGTTAACAGATATCAACCGTTTCATCTCCTCATGTTCAGCATGTACATAGTTCCCTGGGCACTTCCAGGGGGCAAACTCATGCTACTGCCCATGCCTCAGCATCCATGCCACAGATTTCATCACAGATCTTCCCAAATGCCAAAGAAACACAGGCCTCGCCACAGCATTTGAAATTGCAGAACTAATCTGTACCCATGTATTTTGATACATTGGCATCCCTGAAGATATAGTCAGTGATCGTGGTTCCAAGTTTATATCATGACTCATGGACACACTTGGAGTTTCAGTAAGCCTAACATGTAGTTATCACCCACAGTTGAACGGACCGGTGGAAAGGGCCAACCAAGAGATCGGGTATTTTCACAGAGTCTTTTGCACTGAAAACCAGGGGAATGGGCGCAGTTCTTACCATGGGCTGAATATGCCCAGATATGTCACTCTGCCACCCATCTTATGCCCTTCCAATGTGAACTCAGCTATCAACCTCCCCTCTTTCCATGGGACGATTGACAATTGACAAATGGTTCATATGCAGTTAACAAGTGTGGGAGAGTGTCCAACAGTGCCTAGAGCAAGTGGTGCAAAGGTATAAACACTTCGCTGACAATCACAGAGAGAAAACCCTCTCAATATAACCCACGAGACTGGGTATGGCTGTCAGCCAAAGGCATCAGGAACCCACAAGCTTGCAAAAAACTCAGTGCTAAGTATATCAGCCCATTTAAAATTCTGCAATGCATCAATGACATAACTTACAAGATGGACCTGCCCAGACACGGTAGACTCTTGTCACGGCCTGAAGGTTGCAGGTGCATGCTAGGACCCAATAAGCAGCTACAGTAATCACAGAGAAAAGGACTGAGACGTACCTTGGTGAGTCTAGATAGTGACAACTCTGAGAGGGCAAGCACAGGCTGGGATCAGTCTCAGCAAACACAGTCAAAATCCAGAGCAAGAATCCAAGAACGGCAGGCAAAAGTCTTAATCCAAAATCAGAGTCAAAGTTGGTATAATCCAACGTGTCATCTGAAAAACAGCAGGCAAAAACTCGTAATCCAAAAAATCAAAGTCCAGAGTAAAAAAAAAAAAACAGAGAATAAAAACAGAGCAAAAATGTGAGCAAGACTTTACATGACAGCGAGTATATTTCCGTGTTGTGTCATTCTCTACACAGTGTTTATATAGACTAACTAATGCAAAATGCATAGCAGATGTGCTAGCATAGCACGGGGAGAACAGGGAAATGCAGAGTGGAACACAAACACATGGGTCAGGACTTGGAAGTTCCAGGCTGGATCGTGACAGTACTCTCCCCCCCCCTTACGGACGCCTCTGAGCATCCCAGATAGAGCTTCCTTATTCTTACCATGGAGGATGAAGCGCGCTGACACCCAACACCTCTCCTCGGGACCATAACCCTTCCAGTCAACTAAATACTGTAACCCCTGACCTCATCAGCGGACCTTTAGTAACTTTTTGACTGTGTTGGCCTCACCTCCATCAATGATCCTGGGGCAGAGGGGTCTTGGAAGGGGGGGGACTGGAGACCAGGGGTCTTAGTTGCAAGACATGAAAGCAGGGGTGGACACAATGCATGGACTTGGGTTACAACAATCTGACAGTTGTGGGGTTAATGACTTTAGAAATAGGAAAGGGACCAACAAACCTGGGGGCCAGCTTATTAGAGGAAACTTGAAGGGGGAGATAAACTCTGAAAACTGAGGGCCTCTGTCAGATACAATGTCCACCGGCAAACCGTGGAGCCAGAGCACATGGTTGATTAACAGTTCCGCTGTCTCCTTAGCTGAAGGCAGCTTAGGGAGGAGGAAGAAGTGAGCTGCTTTGGAAAAATGGTAAACAATCGCCAGGATGCAGGTGTTACCCTTGGAGCTGTTGGGGCCGGTGACAAAATCCACAGCAATGTGGGACCAAGGACGGTGAGACATTGATAAGGGTCTTAGAAGTCAGGCCACGGGTTGGTTGCTCATCTTGTTTCTAGAACAGATGTCACAGGCTGCCACAAAGGCCCTGACATCCTGCAGCATAGTAGGCCACCAGAAACATCTGAGGATGGGGAGAGTCCAAGCCGCCCCTGGGTGACAGACTAGAAGAGAGCTGTGTCCCGACTGAAGCGCCTGGGAATGCACACAAAGAGGCACATAAAGGCTGTTGGGTGAGCCAGATCACCGGACAGAGCATTCTGGACAGCAGTTTCTATGTCGAGCTGAGCAGCAGCCACTAGACAGTGAGCTGGGAGAATGGGTTCAGCAGTGCCTTGCTGAGAGTTCTGAGAAAACTGCCTGGAGAGAGAGCATCTGGCTTGACTTTATTGGAGCCTGGTCTAAAAGAGAGCACAAAGTTAAAGTGGGAGAAGAACAATGATCATCAGGTTTGGCATGAGTTAAGCTGTTTAGCAGATTTAACATACTCAAGATTCTTATGGTCTGTCCATATGATAAATGGAGTCTCAGTCCCCTCCAACCAATGTCTCCACTCCTCCAGAGCCAGCTTGATCGCTAGCAGTTCTCAATCTCCTATGCCATAGTTGCGTTCAGCAGGAGTCAAGCGACGAGAAAAGAATGTGCAGGGGTGCACCTTATTGTCCTTGGCTGATCTCTGAGACAGGACAGCCCCAATGCCAGTGTCCAAGGCATCCACTTCAAGGATAAACTGAGCGGCTGGGTCAGGGATGATGAGAGCAGGTGCCATGGTGAACCTACTCTAGTGAAGTAAAGGCACTCTCAGCATGATTAGTCCAAGAGAAGGGGCCCTTGGAGGATGTGAGCTCAGTCAGAGGGGCGGCAATGGAGCTATAGTTTTGAATAAACCTCTGATAGAAATTTTCCGAACTCCAAGAAGTGCTGTAATTCTTTACAGGAAGAGGGAACGGGCCACTCAGAGACCACATTGATCTTGTCGGGATCCATTTGGACTGCACCTGGGGTTGTCACAAAGCCCAGAAAAGAAGTGGTGCACTTATAGAACTCACACTTCTCTACCTTGGCAAAAAGTTGATACTCCAGGAGCCATTGCAGGACTTGTCTGGCATGGAATCGATTAGTCTCAAGTGTGGGGGAAAGATCAGGACTTCACCGAGATATTTGAAGACAAACCAGTCAATGAAATGTCATAGGACATCATTGATCAGACTTTGGAAGATGGAGTGGGCGTTAGTAAGCCCAAACAGAAGAACTAAATATTCATAGTGACCAGTTGGGGTATTAAATGTGGTCTTCCACTCATCCCCTTCTCTAATTTGCACCAGATGGTAAGCATTGCAGAGGTCCAATTTAGAGAAAAACTGAGCCCCCTGTATCAATTCGAAGGTGGTGGGCATGAGCGGTAAGGGGTACCAGTTCTTGACAGTGATTTCATTTAATCCCCGATAGTCAATGCAGGGTCTGAGTGACTTATAATTCTTTTCCACAAAAAAGAACCCTGCTCCTGCTGGGGATGATGACGGATGGATGATGCCAGCTGCTAGAGACTCTGAGATGTATTTGTTCATAGCCTCCCTCTCCAGAAGGGGAAGAGAATAGACAAGTCCCTTGGGAGGTGTGGTCCCAGGTAACAGTTCTATAGCACAATCGTAAGGCCGATGGGGAGGAAGAGAGGTGGCACAAGCCTTACTGAACACTAGATGAAGGTCCAGATATTCAGAGGGAACATTAGAAAGATCCATGGTCTTGTCAGGACTGGTAATGAGAGGGGCCAGAGGAGTCTGAGCCGATGACAGGCAGGTAGCCAGGCACCAATTACTCCAGGAGAGGATGGTCCCATGACTCCAGTTAATGTGGGGGTTGTGTAGGCATAACCATGGGAGGCCAAGCACAATAGGCTCATGAGAATCATTCATGGTGAAGAAAGAAATTGATTCGAGGTGGTTCCCTGAAACCTTCAGAGTTACCGGGTCAGTGACGTTGGAGATGGGGCTGAGTTCAGCCCCATTTAGAGCTCTGGTCACATGGGGACAATCTAATTCCTGCGAGGGGATTCCCAACTCCTCTGCCAGGGAAGTCTTGATAAAACTCTGGTCTGCTCCAGAGTCAATGAGGGCTTTGACAGATTGAACCTTATTCTGAAAAACTATTTTGATGGGAAATGCTGACCTCTCGGCAGGGGAAGAGTGTGGTGAAATGCCCACCCATATCCCTGCAGCTATTGGTGGGCAGACCCCTTTTAATGGGCACTGGGAGATTAAATGTCCAGACTGTCCACAGTAAAAGCAAGAACTAGTCTCATGAATGCGCCTTATTTCCTCTGGAGTTATCTGGGTCCTGCCTAATTGCATGGGCTTCAATTCGGCAAAGGTGGCACCATCCGATGGAGGAGTGATGATCCTAGGCTCAAATCTATGGCTTCTTCTCTGACTCTGCAGTTGTAAGCGAGTGTCCACCTGCCCGGCAAGGTCATGAGGTACAATCTCATCCAAAACGGCATGATTAAGTCCATGAAAGAAGGCATCATAAAAGGCACTGGCGTTCCAATTCACTGCTGCGGCCAGAGTCTAGAATTTAATGGCATAATCGTGAACTGGCCTACCTCATTGCTTCAGTCCCATTAGCCATCTAGCTGCTTCCCTCCCCTTGGGAGACTGGTCAAAAACCTTCTGCATTTCTTCTGAAAACTCCTTAAAACTCGAACAACAAGGAGCCCTGGCATCTCAAACCACTGTCCCCCACTTGCATGCCTTTCCCATTTAAAGTGTGATGACATATGCCACGTGAGAGCTCTCAGAAGGGAAGGCAGACGCCTGAAGTTCCATAGCTAAAGAGCACTGAGAGAGGAATGAATGGCAGGTCCTGGGCACACCATCATATGGCTGAGGAGCAGGCAGATGGGCTCTCAGGGAGGGGGTAATGCAGGAGCCACTGGTGGGCTGATAGGTCCCGGCACTGGCCAGCCAGCAATAGAAGCCTGAAGGCTCTCCATCTGAGAGGAGAGTCTTAGTAGCGTTTCAGTGATGGAGGTCATGCCCGGTGGACTGCTACAATCCCTTGCTGATGGGCTCCAAGTATTGAGCCCTGTTTAGCTAACGCAGCCTTGAATGAATCATAGTCCACTCGGTCCATTATGAGGTGGAAATATTCTGTCATGACCCAAAGGTCACAGGTGCAGACTAGGACCCAATAAGCAGCCATGGTAATCACAGAGAAAAGGACTGAGATGTACCTTGGTGAGTCAAGATAGTGACGACTCCGTGAGGGCGAGCACAGGCTGCGATCAGTCTCAGCAAACACAGTCAAAATGCAGAGCGAGAATCCGAGAACGGCAGACAAAAGTCTTAATCCATAAATAGAGTCAAAGTCGGTATAATCAAATGTGTAATCCAAAAAATGGCAGGCAAAAACTCATAATCCAAAAAGTCCGGAGTAAAAAAAAACAGAGAATAAAAACAGAGCAAAAATGTGAGCAAGACATGATGTGACGGCGAGTATATTTCTGCGTTGTCATTCACTACACCATGTTTATATACAAGTGCATCTCAAAAAATTTGAATATCAAGAAAAAGTTCATTTTTTCGTAATTTAACTCAAAAAGGTAAACTTTCATATATTCTATATTCATTACAGATAAAGTGAAATATTTCAAGCCTTTTTTGTTTTAATTTTGATGATTATGGCTTAT
>JAOTRR010000022.1:20345343-20356092 GCA_028570945.1 Gogo arcuatus
TTGTGGTTTACAAATATAAAATTGTTTAAAAAATTTTGTTAAAAATGTGGGAGTGTACCTGCATGAGGATTAAGCTTATTTTATTCCTTCTTGAGAATGGAACTGTTTTGTCTAGTCAGGTTTCGGTAAACTATATAATTTTATTATAGCTGTTCAGCATTGTGTGTTCATACAGTTCATATGTTAAAACAGAATGGTTTTGGTACCATTTTTGAGTACTCTCCCTGAAATGAAGATTTTAATCTAATTTGTTCTCTATTTTAGTTGAGCCATCTGACATCAACCAGTCAGAAATGAGGAAATGTTCCTTCCTTCACACTTTCAGTAAAGCTAAAATTAAAACAGCTACACATGCATGTTTCCACTACTGCTGGTTTCTGTTGCATGTGCCATGGTTTCACCTACAAACACTGTCAGAATCACAACAAAAATTGGGTTGTTGCTATGATACAGTTTAATGTTGAAACCTTGTTGTTGGACATCAGCTTTGTTTCATAAATAATGAATTAAGGGAGACCAGGGGTGCTTGTAATTTTTTTTTTTTTTTTACATTTCTGTCTTTAGCTCAGAGCTCTTTTAACCTAGAACATTCAAAATGCAATGCAAAGTAGCTGAATGTGTTTGCTATTAAATGATCTAGCTATTATTTCTGTATCACAAAGAGACAATGAAGGGTTTAGCCTCACATGGAATGAAATTTTACAATTTACCCTTTACAATGGGTCAGTTGTAACATAGACAGGGGTTAAATGTAACATTATGAAATACAGTAAGTGAAGAATTGTTACAAGAAACATTTTATATGATCGATTTTATATGGCGTGATCGAGCGTCAGCTGTGGGCAGGGAGGAGTCAGGTAGAACTAGCAGGTAACACGTGATGAGTTTCACTTTGGTTTGATTACTGACAATTTATTTATTTATTTGGATCCGCATTCCTGGCGCACCTTGGGCTTCCCCCGATTGAGCAAGAATGTATAGAGCGGCAGTGAGTATTCAAGGGGGTACACATCAGGCCTTAATGGACTCCAGTTGTAACTCCACAGTACATCAAAGTCTGATTCAGTGCAGGACATTGGGAAATGCACAGTTGGTGAAGATGAGTACATGGGGATGTGCAAAAATATCCATTGGTGGCCCATCACTATCCAATTTTGGGGAGAAAAGCATAGTGTGGAGGCAGCAGTTAGTCCTAGGCTTACCTGTCCAGTAATTTTGGGAACCAGTTGGCTGGGGTTTCAAGCTTTAGTACAGCACTTATTTGTGGATGCATCCTGCTGCAGCAAAACCCAGGGGATTCCAGTGCAGCATTATCTGGGGAGGCAGTCCCAGGGCTGTGTGCATCAGCTCCGCATCAGGGGGACACAGAGGGTGGAGAGGGCTCTGCCCTCTGCAGGGATTTCCCTTTGGCATTTCCCATTGGAGTAGTCGTGAGACGAAATTCTGAGCACACTTTTGACCAAGTGAGAGTAATCAATGGCCAAAACCTTCAGCCTAATGCTTCACTCTCCTACCCATATTTTTATGTAATTAAAAATAGATTATATTGAGTGACGCAGGACACTGACACAGGAGAGGAAACGACCCAGTTGTTGGTCCCAAAGAGTCATCGGGAACATGCAGCTTATTATAATCCCATGGCAGGGCATTTAGGTCAGGATAAAACACTGAACAGACTCATGGCCCGCATCTATTGGCCGGGCATTTGTGGTAACATTCACAGGCGGTGCACGGCATGTCGCAAATATCAGCTGGTGAATCCACTGACCACCCCAAAAGCACCATTTCACCCTTTACCATTGATTGAGATCCCCTTTGAAAGAATTGGTGTGGATCTCTTTGGGCCACTAGATCAATCTGCATGAGGGTATCGCTTTATGTCAGTCTTAGTGGATTATGAAACATGATACCTGGAAGCAGTGCCTCTGCACAATATTTCTGCACTCAGTGTTGCAGAAGCACTCTTCCGTGTTATCTCCCGAGTCTGAATTCCGAAAGATCCTCACTGATCAAGGCACAACATTAATGGCATGCACACTTCGTGAACTGTATGAATTACTGGGGATTAAATCAGTTCGTACCAGTGTTTACCATCTGCAAACAGATGGGCTGGTTGAATATGAGGACACTAAAAATTGGGATAGATAGCTGGAACCCCTCTGGTTTGCAGTATAAGAGGTCCCGCAAGTCTCCATGAGGTTCTCCCCATTTGCATTATTGTATGGCCCTTGTGATGTCTTGGACATCCTTAGGGAAAATTGGGAAGAGGGACCTTCTACTAGTAAAAATGAAATTCAGTATGCTCTTGACCTGAGGGCAAAACTTCACACAGTGAGTCACCTAACCCAGGAGAACTTGCTACAGGTGCAAGAATGGCAATCCTGAATATTAGCGTGGCTCAACTATGGGAATTTGCAAGGGGAGATACAGTGCTTATTTTACTACCCATGTTGAGCTCTAAATTCCTTGCAAAGTGGCAAGGACCCTTTGAAGTCACAAAGCAAGTCAGAGAAGATGACTATGCAGTCAGGAAAATGGATAGAGGTGATGCACTTTAGATATACCACCTCAATCTACTGAAACCATGGAGAGAGGAGGTTTCTGTGGCTCTGGCAACAGTGGTTCCTGGGAGGGAGGAGCTACGACCAGAGGTAAGTCTAAAAAGTGCGGCCCAATTCACTCCGGTCCCCTGTGGAGACCACCTATCGCAGTTCCAGAGAGCACAGGTTGCCAGGTTACAGGAGGAATTCTCCGATGTGTTTTTGCGTCTACTTGGGCTCTAATCTCATAGACCACCACACTAAGACTCCTCCAGGGGTGGTGGTACACAGCCACCCGTATCAGCTCCCTGAGCACAAAAAAAAGTCTTTCGGGATGAATTCAAGTCTATGCTCAACATGAGGGTAATCGAAGAGTCACACAGTGATTGGAGCAGCCTGGTGGTTTTGGTTCCCAAAACTGACTGGTCAGTCTGGTTCTGTGTAGACTTTCTGTGTAGTCTGGTTCTATGTAGAAGTCAACGTGGTGTCTAAATTTGATGCATATCCAATGCCTTGCATTCATAAACTGCTCGATCAGTTAGGCACGGCTTGCTTTTATTTGACAATGGATTTGACTACAAAATACTGGCAGATACCCTTGACTCCATTATCCCATGAAAAAACTGCCTTTTCCACTGTGTTTGGTTTACACCAATTTGCCCCCCTTCCATTTAGGTTGTTTGGTGCCCCAGTGACAATCCAACGACTAATGGACAGAATCCTCCACCCACACAGTGCATATGCCACTGCCTATTTGGAAGATTTCATTATTTACGGTAGTGGCTGGCAGTGGCATTTACAACATCTGAGGGCTGTCCTGAGATTATTGAGATGTGCAGGACTCACAGCAAACCCTAGAAAGTGGGCAATTGGCTGGGTAGAAGTACGGATCTGGGATTCCATGTGGTTCATGGGCAGGTGCTTCCCCCAAATTGATAAGACTGCAGTAATTATGGCCTGGCTGGCTGGCTGGCTATAACAGAAGGTTTGTACCTAATGTTTTGGATGTCACCAGCAAACTGACTGACCTCACTTAAAAAGGGGGCACCAGATCCAGTCCAGTGGACGGAGCTTTGTGAATGGGCTCTTGCACAGGTTAAAGCAGTTTTGTGGGGGGCCCGCTGTTGCGTTCACCTGACTTTGATTGAGTGTCAGTTGTGGACGAAGAGGAGGCAAGTAGAACCAGCAGGTAACACATGATGAGTTTCACCTGTGTTTGATTACTGGCAATTTATTATTATACTATAATATATAACTTATTTATTATACTGTGTGTATGTTCGTGCGTGTATGGGCCTATAGTGAGAGGGCCAAATAAAGTCACTTAAAAGTAAAGTATAAACTGAAAATAAAATGCACCTTGAGTTGTCAAGCCTGTCTTCCATTTCCTCATTTCACAAGAGCCAGGAGAGCCTTACACTGTTATTGCAGCAAAAGTTGGTTCTACCTAGTACTAGTCTAAAAGGGTTGAATACTTATGCAAGCATCATTTTTCAGTTTTTAATTTTTTAAAGATCTCCTGACAAATCATGAATTTTGACTTAGAAATTTTGCTTTAAAGGTGACATCCACAAGTTGACACAGTTCCCTGAGGATTTAATGAAATGTCTGACATTTCATTGTATTCTTTGGTCAAAATACACCAAGGATAAAGCACTACAGCACCCTTCTCACCCTGTATGAACAGCCCTGCTCAAAACGGCTGATTTGAGTGCCTGTTCCTTTAAATGATAATGAGCTACTGCTCACCCCACCCCCTCTTCCGCCAGCCAATCAGGCAGCACTTTCCTCATGAATATTCATTCACAAAGGCGTTTCTCAAGCCATATGTTGAGATACTCAGATGAGGGGGCAGCATAATTCTAATGAGGTCCCCTTGTGACATAGAAATGGGAGCCAAATCTGAACGGCTTGTTGAAGCACGTTTTCTGAAATACACAGCCCAAAAGAAACTGGCCGGGTTGTCTTATTTCAGAATTGTGGGTTGGTAGGCACTCCAGATACCCAAATGTATGTGCACAAGCACTAAAAAAGTGAACTTTTTCATAATATGTCCCCTTTAAGAGCATATTGTTTTGCAATAGAAAAATACTGGCTGTAGCAATCTGTATAAATGCCATTTGTAATCCAGATGAGTCTGACAACTTTTAAAGGGGCTGAATACATTTGCAAGGCACTGCATACTGTATATTCTCGATTAACACCAATATCTAGGCCTGAAAGTAGAATAGAATTTTTCCAGAAAAAATATTCGCTAACAGAAACTATTCAGATGTATGCACTAATAGGTCTAGGTGATAATATTTATTATATTGTTTAAATTTTTTTTAAAAAAAATAAATGTATATAATTCAATATATAATATAAATCTGTTTTCCAACATTATTTAACATTACAAATGAGGTCAGTATGCTATAGTTCTGATGTAAATTCTAGATAGTGTAAAAAGTTTGAGTAGTAGGTACTATGAGCTGTTTCAACATTATATTTTGCAAGTTTGCCATGGCCAAATGTAATGAGGCAGGCCGTGAGTTTGACACCTGTGCTCTAAAGTGAATGGGATCATAATACTAGCGTGTCCACTGAACCTGTAACCGAGCGAGGCACCCACCTTGGTGACCACATTTCCGTGTTCATCAGTGAACTGCTCCTCACTCAGATGCTCACTGGTGAAATCGACTGGCTCGTCTCTCTGCAAAGAACAACAATGATGTGTAACATTTCGCATCAGTGAGCAGAAACACAAGATTTTGTATAAACCTGAACAGGCCAGAGGAATCTATGAAACGTACCTGTGCCTTGTGTGCATCCTGATGGGAAAAGCCGAGCCCCTTCTCAAAGGGTTGAGTGCCCACAAATCTCCCACGGAGAAGCTCTGACTGCCCCGTGTCACGTACCGGAGTAAGTAAAGCTTCTTGGGCCACACGGGCCTGGCTCTGCTCCATCACACATTCCGTGGCCTTCTCCTGAAGGAAGGGTTGAAATGCACTGCTACTTAACCTGAGACACGACACAACACACACATACACGCATCAGTGAGATTTTGAATATGTATAGAATAAAAGCAGTAAAACAAATACGATTTCTTTAATCAAAATTCCCTTTAACCAATCACTGCCTTTTGATATCCTCAGTGTCTGCAAATATTAGAGCACTAAAGGTGTGTTTTTGAGTACATTAAAAGACCATAAAAAATTGGAGCAGCTCTGAGTGGGTGTGGCTTCCGGGTTATTGCTAATGAGTGGGCATATCTTTGAGTTCATATATGGAATCTTTGAGTAGGAAGAAGAAAGACATTGGCATTCATTCACATCCAGTGGATTCAGAAGGTATTCCAGCCGTTTCAGTTTTTGCATGTTTTATTGTGTTATAGATTTAATTTACATGGATTAAATTTACTTTTTGACCATCAGTTTATAGCCAATAATCCATAATGATAAAGTGGAAACAAATTTTTAGAAAACTTGAAAAAAAAATTTTAAAGATCAAAAATGGAAATGTCATTTAGCTAAATATTCGGACCCTTGCCTAAGACACTCCAAAATTCATCTCCAATGCATCCTGTTTGCTTTGATTATCATGAGATGTCTCTAGAGTCACTTTGCCATTATAGATTACTATGTGTAGATTAATAACCAAAAAGTAAATTTAATCTTAAACTAAAATTTTTAATACGATAAAAATGTGAATATTTTCTGAGCTCACTTTGTGTCTATATTTTCACATACATTATTAGTCAGCTAGCAAATATGAGCTACTGTGACTTTTAAGTCATTATAATACAGTACGTGCTCATAATCTTCATGTCTAACATTAGCTATCTGGTAATATAAAGCTGGAAAAAACTTAGTTTTTTGCAGTACTTAACCTGCTGAGCTACATAATGCTAATTTTAGCTAGCTACACATACAAACTACTAAATCAGTGGTCAGACTGGGTGCAAATAAAATTGTCCTGAAGAAAAAGCTTGAATGGGAATTGATGCAGTAGCATGAAAGAAGAAGACAATAGTGAGGCAAAAGTCCAATGTGGCTTCTGGACAAGAATGCTCAGGTTAAATATTCAATAGCAGGGAAAATATGATCAATGTTTGTTTATATGTTAAAATAATTAATGTTGTTTAATTATATGAGTGGAAATGCAGAGCAACAATACTATTACTTGGACCAGGAGGCACACACTAAAGGCATCCCATGACAGTGACTGGTTAAAAAAATGTAGTTCCAGGAATACGTTCAACATGTTCAGTGTTTAAGAGATATTCATGTGGTCTGTCACATACCTGTCTTCATTGTGCTCAAGTGCTCGGGTCAGGCCGGTTTTCTCACGCAGCTGGGCGTAAATCTGTTGCCCTGTAAGAACAGAAAACTTTTCCCCTGAGCTTGCGCCTAATCCAATCCCTCCACCTCCTATCGCTCCTCCTCCTCTAGCTCCTCCTGCCATGCTGCTGGCTGCCACCACCTCGGCCCTTCTGCTCTCCGACCTCTGACCTCCAACTTGCCCATTGTGGTTAGCTTTGGGAATGGCGCCACTGGCATGGGCCCTCTCCTTGTCTAATTCAAGTGGCATGTCCTCTTCGTTCACCTCCGCCTCCTCCTCTTCCTCTAGCTCCATGATGGAGCCGCTGGCCCCACTAGCACCACTGCTGGGCCACCCCAGGCTGCTGCTACAGGGCAGGCTGAGAGTGTTAGGCTCCGAGTCATCTGCTCGGCTGCTGCCCTCTACAGACGAGTCTTCCACTGTCACCAGGGATGGGCTGATGCCTGCTGGCCACACCTGCACATCCAACATCTCCATCATGGTGTCCTCCTCAGTGGTGGCAATTGGCGCACACTCCAGACTCGACACCTCCTGCCAGTAGGGCTCGGGGCCGAGTGGAGAGGGCAGGCTGTACTGTACTGAGGCCGGCGACAGCAGCTCCTCCTGCGCCAGCCCATAACCTGAGGAACGGCCACACAAAAGAGGCAACGCTAACACCACACAGACAAAAGGAGGCGATCTGGACCTCTCAGTGGTGTGATTGATGTGCTTGCAGCCTGCTAATATGCTGTATTATGTGCACATGCTTTGAAGGGAAACTACAAACAGTCAGAATATCAGATGTGTCTAATTCATCACACATTCATGTTGCCTCAAACAGATTTTGTGGACTTGCTGGTGTGGTTTCTGACACAGTATGACACACTGGCTACATAAACATGTACAAAATATTGATGCCAAATCATTTTCTTCTTTAGCATAGTTTGGTGTCATTCCACACTACGCTTGTGCATTCTCGATTTTTCCCTGCTTACAATTTTCCATTTATAAATATTGCAATAAACTATTTAATCATCCAGATCTGCAAACCACTAACCTTAAAAAAGAAAGGAAAACTAGCATTTTAGCTTTAAGGAGAGTGGGGGGGGTGTAAATAATATATCCTACTAGCTTATTTCAGTGTTGCATTGAGGAGCTCCTCTGCAAAATATGTAAAGCTTGGAAGGTAATATAAAAAGCATAAATGTGACTTTATATTGTAGCAGTATAATATCATGCATGGATGATAAAATTGTTATATCGCACAAGCCTACTCCAATATCAAACTCGGGTATGGGGTGTGGCCTATGGTTTGAATACGGAGTTGTGATTCAGATTATAATATAGTTTTAATTTGATTTCAACAATACGACTATTCTTATTTAAGGAATCTGTTTAAGTACAAAAGTCAATGCTAAACTGGTAGATTCATTTAAAGTAAAATTTCATGACTTGTTAGCAAAATTTGTGTCATAGCAACAGGGCAAAACAAAAGATGGAAACTTCATACATCAGACATGAATTGGCTGATCAACTCGTGAAACTAACTTACTAAAATCAGAAGGTTTGACTATGTTACCTATTTTAGCCACACTACATTGACTCCTAGATTATTTTACAGTAAAAGCAGGTCCACAAGCATTTCATTCCTATTATACTACAGCAATTTTCTATTACAATTCTTTCCTTATTTATTTTTAAAGAATGCCACATCATACTTTTTTATCTGTTTATAGGTACATTTAATGTTGTGGAACATCTGAGAAACAAGTTCCTGTAATTACTTAAGTTATAGCAGCTAAAAACGGTTGTTCTCTCACCAGCTTCTCTTTTTCCTCTCTTGAAGTTAATAAGACAAAATAAGCTTGTCATTTTACAGAGAAAAAAAACAAAGTATAAACTCCTTTCTCCTGAAGACTTCCCCATGTCGGAAAACTTGAAGTTACAGTTTTACTTCTGCCTATTACCACTGGAGATTCCTGCCATAAATGTTAACAAAACTCCTAACAGAAAAGACACTAACAAATAGCCATAATAATAATAATAATAATAATAATAATAATAATGTTATGAAAGCACTGTAATAATATAATGCACAAAAGTAATAATGTAAAGGGGGTCTTCAAAATAATGAAACCCAAGAGGGTTTGTATAGTTAATGATCACCACAAATATAGAATAATTGTTAGTTTAACCTAAATCTATTAAATACAAAATAGATTTACAAAGAAATGTAAAATGTTCCTTCTAGTGAAGCTTCTTGTTTCTGCTGCTAGTTTAATTCCAATAATGGTTCTTGGTAATGGATGTAACATAAGGATATTACCAGTGTTAAATTATACTGCAACTCACAGAAGTCCTACAGGGGGCGATGTCTGACTGAAAGTTTGTAGTCATTTAGTGAAGCTTTCTGCTGTAAGATAAAAGTATAAGCTTAATATGTGCAGGCAGGTTTGGGTTAAAGGTGCTGTTTGAAAAGTTTTTTTCTATATATTTCAAAAATACTTTGAAAACTTTCAAAAATACCTTAGAAGATGCACTCAGAAGGAATGTGTAGAAAAATTACATAAATTATGTGTAGCACTACACATTTTGTGTCAATATTAAATAAAATTATGCTAGAAGAATTCACCTTTTTTACAGTTATATTTAGTTTTAAAACTAACACAATCTGTGAATTTGTTCACAACATTCAACACAATATGTGTAGATTGATCTGCTCTACACAAACTCAGTGTTAGTTTTTTTAAATGCATAAGCTACTTGATTTAGCTGAACAGCAGCCAGCCCGTAGTCTGAAAATGACATTGACTTGCCATTTCATTTTCATTTTATTATATACTGTTGTACATAAAATATTATATTTTATATTATAATCACTTCACTTTTGAATTGCTAAAAAAAAAATGCAGCTCAGTGGTCATTGAATGCCTCTGAACTAGTGTTGTAGTATTTGAGACCGGTCTTGGTCTCGAGACCGGTCTCAAGACCACTTTTTGAACGTCTCGGTCTCAACCACATTTTTACTCAGTCTTGTCTCAGTCTCAGACATAGAGGACTCTGGATTTTATTTCAAGACCATAACTGTGGGGATTTCACTAAATTACCTATGCATTGTCTGATTTATTTCGGTCTCCACCTGCCTTGGTCTTGACTTGATCTCAACCCCGCAAAGTCTTGGTCTTGTTTTGGTCTTAATACACTTTGGTCTCGGTCATGACTTAGTCTCTCTGTTTCTCAGAGACAATGTAAAAAAAACACTGCTAACGCCATCCATTTAGGAGCTAGTCAGTAATTACTTACTACTCGCAGTATAATACACCGGCTCTTTGTGGATAAGGTTGGAGACCCCTGCTTACAACCCCCTGGAAATTGGTGGAATGATAGTAACTCAGGTGAGGGATTTCAGTGGGGGAATTTTAACTAACGGGGTTAACTCAAGTAGTGTTACATTAACGCTAGCACTCTCTATCTTCAGCTTGAAAAATGTTACTTGTTTTTAGCAACTATATTCGATGTGCTCTTGAAGCGGGTAAAGGCTTGTTTATGTTGTAGTTACTGTAGAATTTAATTGGATTTGGTTGGCAAGTATATGTTCCGTGCATGGTGTGATTGGGTAATGCTAACTTCCAGTGACTTTGGCCGGAGTGTGCGATAAGCATCATGGGAGCTGTATAATGTTAAAATTGCCATTTTGACAGGGAGAGGATTCTCACCAGTGACAGCTAGCAAAATTCTTGACTTAAATTGTACTTGAAATAGTTTCTTAACATATATTTACATGCAAAAACGATATCTTCTGCTGCCATTATTTTTAATACTGGTTTAGTTTGGTTTCTAACAGAACTGTGAGACCATGTATTTTACTCTATATTAACTTTAGACATTTAGACAAATTTGCTAACTTTAA
>JAOTRR010000022.1:20458079-20468254 GCA_028570945.1 Gogo arcuatus
TGCTGTGCCACAGCTTTTTCTAGGACCTTGGAGATAAAGGGGAGGTTTGATATTGGTCTATAATTGAACAGCTGACAGACACGTTCAGACACTTTCATGAACAAATGTCTACTGGAATACCAGCTTCCATCAGTGATAGACAGAAGGGGTCAGCATTCAAAACAGTGTGTGTAACCACCATTTGCATTCTGTAGTGCAGTACATCTCCTTTGCATAGAGTGAATGAGATTAGCTGGTCTTAGGCGGTCACGCAGATGCAGGAGACAAATGTTCCGATACTGAGCAGGTGTTGTGACACGTCCTCTATGGGCATGTGGTCGATTGGCTGTGGTGCCAAACTGCTAGAACCGTCTTCTAAGGCTTATTGCTGAAAAATGAACATTTACAGCTGCAGAAATTTGGTGAATTGACATGCCAGCTTGCAACATGCCAATTGCGCTCTCCCTGTCGACTTGTGACATCTGTGGCATTGTGATGTATGACAAATCTGGAGGATTTTTTTGGCCTTTTATTGCAACAGGCAGTCTGTCTGTGCACTGATGATACTGCTCAGGCAGTGTTTTAACTGGCCACACCTGTGTGCTGGGTGGATTATCTTGTATGGGACTTTACTCATTACTGAGCACATGTAAACAAATTCTTTTGTTTTTCATTTAAAACCCACAAACAATTCATGTCTATGAAAAAGTAACAACGAAACTCAACATTTCAGTAAAAAAAAATCCCCCTTTTTAAGTTGTTGCATTTACAATTTTGTTTAGTGCAAAATCTTCCATCCCAAACCTGTTCCAGCATAACAATGCCCCTCTCCACAAAGTGAGGTCTATAGAGACATGGTTTGCCAAGGCTGGTGTGGAAGGATTAGAGCAATCTGAACAGATCCCTGACCTCAACCCCACTGAACACCTTTAGAATTAATTGGAATGCACAAATCCCAAAAAGCCATGTTCTACTTTCTAGTGGAAAGCCTTCCCAAATGAGAAAATGGGACAAACGTTTGGAACAGGCTGTTCAACAAGCATATACAGAATGGGTGTGATGATCAGGTGTCCACATAGTTTTGGCCATATTGTGTATATACAGAGCAGTAATCTATAAATAGTCTGTACAATACAATACACAGAATACAATGCAAGCATAGTCATGGCCAGTATATGCAACATGCTTTAAGTCCTACAGGCTTTAACAGGTTTTGCTTTTTTTGTGTGTTCATTCATTCATTCAAGTAAGTGCTTTATCCTAGTCAGGGTGAAGATGGAGCCCCAGTCTATTGGAACACCAGTCTCCTTGGAACACTGTACACAAGACTTTCCATTCCCATTCAGGGTGTACTCCCACCTCGTGCCCAGTGCTCCTATAGACTCCAGATTCACCAAGACCCTGACCGGCATAAAGCACTTACTGAAGATGAATGAAAAACAAACATTTACATATATTATTAAGAACCTCAGCAACAATTATTACTGCTTATAAAATACTTATGATGATGCAGTCCTAGCACAACTGGATATTTTTCTCTGCTGAACCTCCAGATTGTCAGGAGTGTTAACGTTTAAAACATACATCAATTTTAATAAATGCACATTACATTTGGCAACAGCTGTAATTACTGACAGATATGGTGAAGTGTCACAGGAAGTCAGTCACGATCCAACAAGCTAATAAGAAAAAGAAAAGGAAACAGACACTATTCTGCTTCCTTTGATTCCCTTCCTAAAAAGTCCCCAGAGGGGAACGCTGTTTTTCAAGCTCATTATAGCTTTGTAGGAACCTTTGCCGTTCTCAGCCATACTCTAGAGTCTTTGGTTTAATATGGTTATGCCTGCATCTACATACGTCTATCCAAAGTCTATTCTACTTTTAGATGCATTGCCAAGATATCACCAAGATATACTATATGCTTTACTGAGAAGTGTATGAGTCTATGGTGTGAATGCCAATCCACAACATGTGTTTAACATTAATGCCTTAAACAAACTACTATAAAATCCACCCAGTTTATCTTTTACAGATCTCTGTGGTATAACAGCATAAATATAGAAAAAACATTCAGAGATGAAGGTTCAATTGTTTATTTGTGAAATGCATAAAAGCACTAATATCACTAAAATCTTTGACATCCATATCAATATCTATAGCATTGAATAATATTCATCTAAAAATTAATGAAATACCTTATAATAGACCATAAATTCAATTTGAATAAAATGTCTTTGAGACAAAGAATAGTGTTCAGTGAGTTTCAGGTGTGGAAGTATCAGTTTCCTGTTCAGTTCCGAGGTTCATGGTGGAAAGAGCACCATCTAGCAGGGCAGAAGGCAAGTCCTCTTTGGCCAGCAGGTTGTTTTTGCGTAAATGACAGGCTTGCTGATATGGGGGTTGAATTGGAGGCTGTGTGGGCGGCAAATACTCATACTCCTTATTAGAGTCCAGCTGCACATAAACACACAAAGAGGTTCAGAATGATCTGATAACGTCTAATAATCTAATTCATCCAACACATTAGCTACATTTAGATGCAGCCTAATAATCTGTAAATAAAAACAGAGCCAATCAGAATAAATAAATTTAAAAAAAAAACTTTATGTAAATGCCTCAACACCTCAATTAGAATACAGTAAATAGAATGGGGCCAATCCAAATGAAAGCTGATTGAAGAAGGTGGGTTAATGTTCTTTTAATAATCTATTAAATAGAAGAATTATAGCAGTGGAAACCTTTGTGTTGTCTTTCACTCTCGGAATTGTGTGTATGTATGTATGTATGTATGTATGTATGTATGTATGTATGTATGTGCGCACGTGTGTGTGTCATGATACACTCCTGGTCCAATAAAAAGGTTGTGTAAGAAAACATAGTTCATGCCACACGTGTCAATCTATTTCAAATAACTGTGAGGTGTGATGAGCGTCAGACTAATATTGAGAGGTAGATTCAGGACCTGACCTCTGTAAAATTCAATGTTTAAAATTTTTTCAAAAATGCAGCAAGGATCTGGGGACCCCCCAGATTGTGGCCTATAATGTTGCTACCATTAAAAGATTAGGTTAGAAGGCATTATATAATCTGTTTTACATATGGATAATGTGTGTATGTTGTGTTATTTTCAGCATCCTTGCTCCAGAATATTATGGAAATATAAAATGTGAGGTACTTTACTGCACTCCCAAACTCTTTTTCTTTCTGCCTGTTTAATAATCACATTTAGATGACATTTTGCTGAGACAGAAATAATTTTAATCTTGTTAAAAACTCTCTTTTAAGCCTCATGCGCTTCTCATTGTTATGGTAACACTGACACTAAACTTTGCTCCACACATGCATAATTCTGGATCAGATTACATGTAGCATGCAGATAAATGCAGATTTTACACTGAGTGTCCAGTTTAGGATGAATATAATCAGTTTATTCTGAAACTGCAATCGGAATGAATTAATTCGTACTGGTGAAAATCTTTTTTCCAATGCACCTCTAAACAATGAACTACACATTATTTTTCAGTAGTATTTCTCAGATGAGCACCTGAAGTGGGTAGGTCCTGTCCGAATCAAACGCACTGAGATCCCCACATGCCAGAAAAGGAACAATTATCCTGTTCGGTCCCTCAAGCTGGTTAAAATCCACATCTGGCAAACAAATAGGAATTCTTAGTTTCATACCCGATACTTTCAGCACCACTGTCAACTTAACAAGTTTATTAACAGTTGTTGCCCCAACAGTAGTACATCACTGTATTTTCTGGAATACGACTTGCTCAGGAATAAGACATACACTTTATAAAAAATTTAAAAAAAACCCTTAATAAACAGTGAAGTGCATAGTTTTGGAATTGTTATAAAAGGTGGAAAATGTGCTTTCATTTCTACAATGGATCTAAAAAAAAAAAAGGCATATTATAATTGTTAGTATAATATATACCTCGTCCAAATTGACATGTCAGGAAAGATTGTGCTAAAAATGATTGATGGATGTATACAGGAATAAAATCCCAGAGATTCTCCAATAATAATTACATTACCCACCTCCACATGTAAAACTAATTCAGTTAGAACAGGGCTTTATAGTCCAGACAATACGATAAGATTCATCACCAGTAGAGTGAAGAGTTGATTTAGAAACAGCAGGTTGTATAAAGCAGTGTGTTACCATATGAGTGATCCAGCAGTGGGTTAGACATGTTGGGGACGTAACCTTCAGGGGGCGAATAATTCTGACACACCACAAATGCCTCTTCAGGGAGAAAACACACATCATCAATCTCACACAATTCACTATGTGATTCAGATTAAAGTCCTTTAGTTATACATCCTGACCCTCAGTGGAGTGACAATTTAATATCCTAGGAAACGTGTTTAAAAAAAAGTGTCATTCTGAAAGCAACCTGTGTTGTAAAAAAAGAGCCAGAAAAATTTGAATGGAAAATAAAATAGAAATGCTGCTCTAACAGCAAATAAACTCACAGTGGGTGTGGCCTAATATTGTAATTAGGTTAGGTTAGCTTCAGATTGCTTGATTTGGTTTCAGTAGCTAGGCTGCTTCCTGGTTTAACTTTTGGCTCTCTAGGTTTGCTTTGGTTCAGCTTTCACTCATTAGATGAGATTTGGCTTCCCAAGTTAGCTTTCACTTAATAGGTTAGCTTTGCCAATTTCGTTTGCCAAGTCAGCTCTGGAACACTAGGTTAGTTCTGGCTCACCAAGTTAGCTCTGTCTCACTATTGTTACTCACAGGCATGTACAGATATCGTGCGACGATAAATTGCAATATAAATTTATGACGATTTGAATCGATGAAATAAAACAATGAATCACAAGTATTATCAGGCTGCGTAATCTCTTAATTTTTCCTAGCTGTAATTGTGTTGTTTAGACAGCAGAGGGTGTAAAACAGCGGGAACACACGATTTCACTGTAGGCTGAAGTAACATAGCTCTAACACAGCTCCACAAAGACACACACACACACACACACACACACACACAAAAAACACATCTAAAATGGGAAAGATCTGTTGTGTGATTGACTGTACAGATAAGTTTAACAAGAAATCGGAGCTCTCTTTTTACAGACTGCTGAAAGCTAAAAGATAAGCAAATGCAGGTAGTATGTTTATAAAAGTTTATTAAGAAAAGGCCTATTTGTTATTAACTTTTTCATTTTTAATAAAAGGACCATTTTAGTTAATAGGCTATTATACTTTACTTCAACTTTTACAAATGTGCATGAATAATTATTGCTGGTTATTAAGAAAATGAAACAAAAAATTTTAAATTTAACAAAAGGAATATGAAAATGTTGCATTTTTTGGTAATAAAAATTAAATATTTTATTTCAATCCTTTATTCCTTTAAATCCTTCATTTATTTTGTTTATTTATTTTTTTCAAAAATTTCGTGGGAAAATCTAATCGTGAAGCCAATATCATGAATTGAATTGAATTGAATTGAATTGTGATTTGGGCAAATCGTTACATGCCTACTTACTCAGACTCAGAAGAGACCATTCAAGCAGAAACTCAAGAGTTTTGGGGGAAAAAGGTATATTGGCTGGACAAATTACATAAGACTTCTGATTGGTGAGGGTGGAACTTGTGTAAGATTGATCCAAGGTTTTCACCACTCCACACCCAGCATGAAAAAGCCACGAAAGCATACCACATTGTAGGTTTAAAAATAAATAAATAAATAGCTAGCTAGCTAGCTGGGGGAAGGGAGTAATTTTCTGAGAAAAAAATTATTCTGAGATTGCAAAGTAATACATTTGCAAGAAACAAGTCACAAGTGTACAAGAAATAAAACTGGGGGGAGGGGGGCTTTTTGTTTTTTTTGTTTGTTTTTTTTTGTCTGTTGTAAAAAGCTTTGACTCTCTGGGTTAGTTTCATTTTCCAGGCTAGCTTTGACTCTGCAGTTTACTAGATTAGTGAGGGTGAAGCTTGTACTGTGTCTACTCTAGAATAGCCCTGCATACTTTACACTGTAAACATTAGAAAGTCAACAAATTTTCCAAATTTATACTGCAGATTGTGGCACACAACAGAATACTAAACTACAGCTACAGTGTCTCTTATCAAATCCTGTTCTTACTCTCATGACCTGCTGAATGTAGGTCACTCACCAATGCTGGAGTTGCGGCTACTGCGAGGTTTGGCACAGGTCACCATACTAAAGAAGATTTTGAGCTGAGAATAAAGCAGTGTCACATCCTTCCCTCTAAAAATCTGCACACAGATAAAGACAAAAACTGTTTTTTCATCAGACTTTGTCAATCATTCATGCAGACCTTTAAAGGACAAATCCATCCTGATTGACTCAATATTTAGGTTTGTTTATATTAACTTTGTTTAATGGTTTCCTACAATACCCACAAAGCTGTCTGACTACCTGCTGATAGTGATGCTAGCTTCATTTCTACTTTAAGATACCGATTCAGCAGCACTTTATTTCTTTAGTCTGTCCAGCTCTTTGAGCTTTTGCCATCGGCGGTCATATGTTAATGGGGTGGTACCATCAAAAAAATGAGAGGAGATTCTATGATAGATACATGCACTTTTATAAATGGCCTGTTCTATCTGACTATTTTCACGACCCCAAGTCACATCAACCTACCTTATTAGAAAGAAAGCAAGAAAGAAAGCAAGAAAGAAAGAACGAACAAACAAACGAACAGGTTTTCCACGGCATGACCCCTTTAACTGCGTCAAGTAGCTGCATTGATTTCTGCGACTTTGAGCCCAGCATTTACCGTCTCTACTACTTCTACGCTGGATTTCTCATTAATATGATATTGAACATTGCTGGAAAAAGTGACTGAGAAAAGAAGCTCTTGCTCTTTTTGTCTTAAGGAGCCAACTTACAACCCCAATTCCAAAAAAATTGGGATGCTGTGTAAATTGTAAATAAAAACAGAATGCAATGATTTGCAAACCATGGAAACCCTATATTTCATTGAAAATAGTACAAATACAACAAATCATATGTTGAAACTGAGAAATCTTATTATTTTTTGGAAAATATATGCTCATTTTGAACTTGATGCCAGCAACACGTTTAAAAAAAAATTTGGGACAGGGGCATGTTTACCACTGTGTTGCATCAACTCTACTTTTAACAACACTCTGTTAATGTTTGGGAACTGAGGAGACCAATTGCTGTAGTTTTGAAAGTGAAATTGTCCCATTCTTGCCTGATGTACAATTTCAGCTACTCAATGGTTTGGGGTCCCCTTTGTCATATTTTGCACTTCATAATGCACCAAATGTTTTCAGTGGGAGATAGGTCTGGACTGCAGGCAGGCCAGTTTATCACCCGGACTCTTTTGCTAAGGAGCCATGCAGTTGTAATATGTACAGAATGCGGTTTGGCGTTGTCTTTCTGAAATAAGCAAAACCTTCCCTGAAAAAGACATTGTCTGTATAGCAGCATGTTGCTCCAAAACCTGTATATATTATTCAGCATTAATGGTGCCTTCCTAGATGTGCAAGTTACCCATGCCATGTGCACTAATGCACCCCATACCCTCATGGATGTTGGCTGCTGAACTGTGTGTTGATAACAAGCTGGATGGTATCTCTCCTCTTTAGCCCAGAGGACACGGTATCCCCGATTTCGCAAAAGAACTTCAAAGTTTGATTCGTCAGACCACAGGATAGGTTTCCACTTCGCCTCAGTCCATTGTAAATGAGCTCAAGCCCAGAGAAGGTGGCGGCGTTTCTGGATATTGTTTATTTATGGTTTTAACTTGCATTTGTGGATGCAGTGACGAACTGTGTTCACAGATGATAGTTTTCGGAAGTGTTCCTGAGCCCATGCAGCAATTTCCACTACAGAATTGTGTCTGTTTTTAATGCAGTGTCGCCTGAGGGCCCAAAGATCACAGGCATCCAGTGTTGGTTTTTGGCCTTGTCCCTTGCGTACAGAGATTTTTCTGAACTTTTCCAGTCTTTTGTTGCTCCTGTCCCAACTTTTTTGAAACATGTTGCTGGTACTAAATTCGAAATGAGCATATATTTTTCAAAAAAACAACAAAATTTCTCAATTTTAACATTTGATATATTGTCTTTGCACTATTTTCAATTAAATATAGTATTTCCATGATTTACAAAATCATAGCATTTCGCAATCACAGCTTCCCAACTTTTTTGGAAACGGGGTTGTAGATACCTGATTGTTATCCCTTATGTTTGAGATCGTTTACATGTTTTCTCCTATTAAACACCAGTGTAATGGCAATAACAATGTCCCCCTATGATATCAGCATGGCATACAGCTGCTAATTTCTCATGGGAATAATGAAAATACAGCAACAACCAACAAATTAGCACCACAATCACTAAACACATCATAAACATTTCAATATAAACATTTAATATGTTATATTTTAATTACTTACATATGATTTGACATGAGGAGGCATATAAATAAAGGCTTGTGACTTTGTGTGAAATATACAATTGCCCAACTGCTTAGTTTCTGGCACTGCAGTTGCAACGTGAGAGACGCTGGTGATTTTCCTCTGCCTTTTAAAAACTGTGCTAAGCAGAAATTCATGCTTATGTCTATAAGAGTATCTTTAGTCATTTAGAAATGTTTAAATTTTCATACAAGCTTACCTTTGCCACAAAGTTTCCTCCAGGTTTTAGAACGTGGGTTGTGATATTCAGAGCCTTTAAATAAAATGTGAAATCA
Organism: Gogo arcuatus; assembly: GCA_028570945.1. Classification (NCBI taxonomy): domain Eukaryota; kingdom Metazoa; phylum Chordata; class Actinopteri; order Siluriformes; family Anchariidae; genus Gogo; species Gogo arcuatus. The sequence goes on from JAOTRR010000022.1 coordinate 20,466,761, forward strand.
CATTGGTGAAGTGATTAAAAGTGAACAATTCAATTTTTAATTTCTAAAACACACACTAGTAATGCATGTCATGTGGAGGTGGATTGATACATACAGCAAGAAGGAGCTGCGCTTGAATGTACTCATCTACATCATGCAGTCCCGTAACTGCAAATACAAACAACCGGAGTCAAAATGTCTGATGCTCGATCAGCAGCTACAACCATGTTCACTGTAAAGTCATTACCAAAGGAATGAATGCTGTTATACAAAAAATCCTTTTACATTCTAGGCATCAAAAATATTTTTCTTTCTGCAAAATAAAGTCCTAAAAAAACCTGGTACAGTTTTCTTATTAGGAAATATGAAGATGTAGTTGGCAGCATTACAGGTGCAACAGGGGAAAACAAACTGAATTAAGGATAAAAGAAATAATTCTGATAAAGCAACTTTTGGATTTCCAGCATGGAAATATCCACCAAAAACAATACACAGCAGATTACTGAACTGTCTCAGTGACAGCACTAAAATCAGGCAATCTATGAAGAAATGTTAAATGAAGCAATCAATAAAGAATAAATGAACAAAAATACCATCAGGGGCACCATCACACACCACCAAGTCTGCAGCCTGTCCCTCAAAGTGCCTGATAATCTCCTGAGCTGTGGAAGTCTACAACACAGAACCAATAAACATGATGAAAACTGTACAATCACTGAGATCACAGACAAACATCACTACTATTTTCTGGAGTATAAGACAAACACCACTATATTTTGTCTAAATGGGGAAAGAAGCGGAATTAATCTAACTTTTTTCCATTTTGAATGTTTGTAAAAGATTACTCAGAATAATATTTAACTTAAAAAAGGCCCAGAAATGTCTTAAGGTTTATAATTTAGTTCTACATTTTACTTTGGTAGTTTAGCCCACAGCACTGTTGAATTCTGGATTGTGATTAGTCAGAATGTGTTGATTAATTTCCCTTAACAGCAGCTCTCACAGCAGTGTAGGTTTATATTAATGCACTCATTCTAATACATTATCGTTTCTATAGTAACAGCTCATTCCCACAGACTTGTACGGCAGATGCTCGACATAATCTTTGTTATAAAATGCATAATCATTTATATGGTGAAGTTTTCTATAAGACGACGTTTATTTAAGGTTTATGAAAGGCATGTCAGCAGAGAGTCAGCAGTTTTTGCTTTTGTCATTGCTTGTTAACATGACAAGCTGCATTTCTTTTGGCTTATTAACTTCAAGAGAGAGAAAAACAGATGCTGGTGACGGAATGACCATTTACAGAGACTATAAAGTAAATGATAATAGGAACTAACTTGTTCTGCAGATGTTCCACAAAATTAAGTGCAACTATAAATACTAACCCCATTTCCAGAAAAACTGGGATATTTTCCAAAATGCAATAAAAACAAAAATCTGGGATTTGTTAATTCACGTGAACCTTTATTTAACTGACAAAAGTATAAAGAAAAGATTTTCAATAGTTTTACT
>JAOTRR010000022.1:20555215-20574672 GCA_028570945.1 Gogo arcuatus
GCAGGGCGCCAATGATTATCGCGGGCAATTTTTCGTGCATCTAGGGCAATTTTGCATGCTTCACTATAGGACACTATATAGACAGAATCTATCATGCAAAAATAACTATACTGTGCAACTATGCAAGGTAGATTACTTTTGTAAAATAAAGTAAGTAAATCTGGAACTTCTTAGTTAACCAGTTTAATACAATGCTTCATAACGTCACATCCGCGCACATTCGCGTGCCTCGAACTGTCACTTTCATCCACGCGCATTTTCCCTTTGAGCGAGCAGCGCACGCTGCAAGGACTAATTTCTGTACTTGTTTGCCTCTTATCGCTCTAAAATTCATCTTGGAGCTGGAGAAAATTGTAAAGACGTGGTCCATTTTTTGTGCATAATTTGATATATGCTAACAGCAGTCACTGCAAGACTTGTCTCGTGTTAATTACCTTGGATGGAGCGTTTATAGGCGGCAAAATCGCCAGCTGCCGGCGGTTATCGACAGGGCCGACTTATCGGCAAGTTTAAGCTTGGATAAATCCTGACAGATCAGTGACATTACTCTTTAGATTTTTCGGGTGTGGGTTTTTTCATGTCTTGGTGGGTCAGCTGGTTTGGATATCATTTGGCCAGTCTGACCCACCAGATGCGGCTCACTTGGGAGGTCTGTGTTAAAGTTAACGTTAGTAGACTAGATTTTCCATAGATCTATATCTAGAGTCTAGATCTATCGGTCCTAACTTTTTGTTTAATCCATAACTTCTAGATGTTCTTACGTTCTGGCAGACAGAGATGCTGTGTTCTGGGAGCCCCTTGCTGCGTTTATCAATACTTTTTTTCTTTTGTGCGGTTGTAGGCATCGCTGCTTTTCAAACATACTTCACTGACTCCTTATTGTAATAAGACAAAATGATGGACAGAGCATGTATGACCCCATGCTAATAGTGTGTTGTGATTGGTCAACATGCGTTACCTTCATTGCGAGTCGGCAACACTCGTTAGTGCGCACTTTCTTTCTGTGGTGGAACATATGTGCTGGGTGCTGGAAAATTCTGGAAAATTAGGAGTAGGGCGCATATAAATTAGGATGTGGAGCTGGTATTTGAGGGCAGGGCGCACTTTCGAAAGGGCAGGGCGCGGCGCCCTGCTAAAACAACCTAGCTGGAACACTGACCTGGCTCAGATGGTCTCAGACCCCCAAGGGTGAGTGCTGTGTTCTCACCGGCCTGAAATATTGCACTAAACACTGCATATGGGTCGTTCTGTGTCAAATTAGATTGTTGCTATATGTCTCAGATTTGGTTCATTCCTTTTTTATTTGGTGCTTGTGACCTAAAACAAATACTTTACTCTGTAAAGTATTTTGAATCAATTCTAACACCATTACATTTTTTTCACTCCTATGAAAAATATAATATTTTCTACTTAAAAGCATCTTATCTGGGAAGCTATGTTTAAAATTGAATATCTCCAGAAATATTATTTCTAGCCACATGAATTTTGGCAGACATAAAGACAAACTTGTTTTCTATGTGTTTTTAAATGTTCACAAGTCAACACAGAAGACCAGTGTGGTGTTGTGTGTTTTATTTATTTATTTATTTATTTTTATTTTTTTCCCCCCGTCCTTATGAAAAAACTGGACAACCCCATTTTCAAATACTAGGGGCTTGTAGACCCCACTTTAATAGACACCGATGCTAAAAGTCACAGTTTCTGCTTAAACTAGGTCATTGACTTTGTGTCAAAATCTGAGGACTGAACAACCAATACAATTCAAGATATTGATAAAATTACAATATGTTTAAAAAATTTGCACTATTTTGAGATGCCCAGATGTGATGTTGACTCACTAGTAGAATCATAAAAACTGTATGAAATTTGTTTAAAGTATGGTCATGTTATATTCTGAGTTGTATGGTTATCTTCATATTCAAACTTAGCAAGATATCAGCCCATGTTTTAGAATTGACTGCACCTATTTACATAAAATACACATATAATGTGTATATGACTTCATGAAGTGCTGTATAAATGAAATCAGTACATTGAAATGTGTTAAATGTCATGAACCTTCATTTATTTGAATGAAAAAGAACACAGTTCAATCTCAGAAATAACAAGTGGGGGGGGATCTGATTTTTTTGAAAAAATGTAATTATGAGAATTTAGAATCTAGGATGATAGAGATGTATAATGGTACAGTATTAGGCTGCTAGGATAAATGACTGGTACATTACTGCATAGCTAGATCATGTTTCAACTCCCACATTTTAAAAATAATGGATAGTACTGTAGCAATTTAGCTGTCATTAGTAGTAGTAATAATAATAATAATTAATAAAAATAGTTCCATTACCTTCCTAGTTGGAGGAACTGAGGGCCTCGGAGCGAGCTCTACGAATACGTGTGAAGAGTCTGACCACTGAGTTAGCCGTGTTGCGCCGAGGGTAAGTACTGTGTAACTGTCTGATCTCTCTAACTGTACCTCTGCCAGATCCTGTGTCACAGTGTTTGTGCCTTTACTACCTCATGTTTGTAGGCGGGTTACACCGGTTCTGTCAGGCCGGAGCGGGTCCAGGGGTGAGGCGGATTTTCCACGGTCGGCCTCAGGGGAACGTGGTTTACCCCGAGCAGGGGTGAGGGCTCGCTCAGGGTCCAGAGAGAGAGCAGAGGATTGGAGCAGAAGGTCAGAAGAGAGAGGGAGAAGGTCAGGTTCTTCAGGCGCACCCAACCACTTCTCAAGACCTTCACCGTCTCCAACAGGCATGTGTTTTATATATTGTGTGATATCAGTATGCACTTCTCACATTCTGAACTGATAGTGATTCCTGTTTTGCTCTGTATGTTTGTCTCTGTACTTCTCCAGCACATTCTATTTAATATACTGAGTGTCGTCTTAATTTTTAGAGTCTTTATTGAATTGTTTATGAAGGATTATATTATAAGGAATATATTTAAAATATATAATATTCCTTCATTTCACCTCCGCCAGATCGATTCTGGTTGTTGAACCTGCTTGTCTGCAATTTGATTTGTGAAGGATAGATAGTATTGTAAGTGAATAGTTAAGATTAGCTATCAAATGGAGAAAAATACTCATCATTGACAAAAATTTGATGCATTCATTCATTTATTTATTTATTTAACATCAGGGTCTCGAGGGCCACGATTTAACCCAACAGCTTATGTTCAAGAGCGACAACGGCGCCAAAAAGAGACAGAACTCAAGAAGTGAGGCTGTTTTCCTTCTGTTTAGTCATCCTTGTGTTTATTCATTTGGTTTTAGGTTTTTTTTTGTTTGTTTTGTTTTCTTGACTACTATATCAGATGTTCAGACATTTTCTTATTGTACTTGATTTCTCTTTGCATTGTTTCTCCATAAAATTGAATTTTTGTCTTCGTTAGCCAAAGGAAGCTCAGAAGGGACATGTTGACATCGCCAACTCTGAATGAACGTGGTCGTTCACGGTCCAGAGAACATGTTCCTCAGCTGATCAGACGGGGCAGTGCTGGCCGGTGCAGGAGCACATCTGTAGAGAGTAGGAGTCGTCGTCACTCTTCTGAAAGCTCACTGGCTGAGTTTGAGGATCTCGCTAAGCCTCTGAATAGCAGGTCAGTAAAATCAACACATTCAGATTTCACTGATGAATAAAGTCTGTAGTGTTTGGGGTTTTTGAATAATCTTTCTTTTAAACAGAGGAAGAAAACTGGCATATAATGGTCCAGCTACGGTGAGTTCCTATTTTAACTTGTTTGAATAAGTTTTGAAGTGATTTTGAGGTAAGCAGCAGTTCTGTTTATGCTGCCACTGAAACCATGAAATGTTTCTTGTACATAGATAAGAGGAAGACACTTGAACAAAAAGCCAATGTCTAGCACTCCAACACAAAGAGTGAGAGGTAAGCACAATGACTTATCTGTTTGACAAAACACATTCATGCTTAAAGTATATACAATTAACTGTCTGATGTTATTTTGAAAATGGATCTAAAACGCAAATGAATTGATATTCACAATTTTGGTTCAAAATTTAAAATTTGGTGGTATATAATGCTTGGACAAGTTTCCTGATATAAAAAAAACAACCCTAAAACTAGTTCTAAGGTTGAACTAAAACAGGTTTAATTTCAAATTATTTATGACAAAAATACAGTGAACTTGCAGATACCTGTGCTGTGTACGTCGGAGGTTCTTCTTCACCTCTGTTCTCACACACAGGCCGGGTATTTCCACCAATTGTGAGTGATCATGAAACCCCATGTGGGTAGAGGGATGATTAGAGATGGGAATCGAGAACTTATTCCAAATTGTCTGATCCATCGGAATCATATGCCTCCAAAGTTATCGATTCCTTTTATTGATGCCGGCGTGTTTTTCTGAGAGTTGCGCATCGCAAAAACTCATGCGTCATGATGACAAACTCTGTCTACACTGCTGGACACTTACAACAAGAATCAGTTATGGTGGAGAGGAAGAAGCGGCCCCAAGCGTTCCTTCATTTCATAAGGAAAGATGACAACAGTGCTACTTGCAGTGTCTGTAAAGTGATAATTTCAAGTAAGGGTGGAAACATCAGAAACATGTTGAAGTATCTTTCGATGCAACATGGGCTAAAATTCCAGGAATGCCATGTATTTGACTCACTACGCACTGCTTACAAGTGCCACTGCTTCCCAACCGAGCAGCACATCCGTTACAGAGGGTAAATATCCTATTATAACATTAGTGCCATGCAGTGAGGCTTAGCAGATTTTTTTTTTCTTTGACTAAGAAAACCTAAATGAAAATGAATGCTGAACAAATATCTGCTTGTTAAGTCTGATGCCAATAACCATTTCCAAGTCCAAATGCTGCTGCAATGTTGCCAATTTAGTCTGTCACTAGATTTGGTGACATTTTAGACCCGTTTAGTGACACTAATTCAAAAAGAGCCTAGTGACAAATCTAGCAACTTTTTCAGCACACATTAGTGGTACAGCTCTCCAGCTCACATTTATAGTCGCTATTATACAGTTTAAAAGTTTAGAAATCAGGTTTGCTCGACTCGCCATCAGTGTGTAATGCCTGACGTGGCCTTGTGAATAATCACTAATAACCATGGTCCCCCCCATGACAAATCACTGATCACCACTGTTTGTCCAACCCTCTCGCCTCTTTGTTCTTCATTTTAAACTCTTTTTTTGGAGATATTGCATTTTATATGTACTAAAAGCGAACCATTTTCTTTCATGGCTGCTCACTGTCACTGCTTCTTTTTGTTGCTGATGAGCCCTCTGGAGGTGTTGTGGGCCTATCATCGAAACACCTATGAAGGAGGGTGCCCACCTGATGACCCCAGTGAAGCTTTGATCCCTCTACACCTTGCTTCAAATACCAGTATGGTACCCAACTAGAAACCCTCAGTTGGCACGATCATTTCCACTCATGTTATCTTGGGTAGATGTGTGCTACAAAGGGATTATATCATCTAGCCCTAAAACAGAATTGATTATCTGGCTTTACCCAGTGACTGTTATGAAGAGAGCAACTGGCAACTATGGAAAGACCTGGTGACAGTCTGGAAAGACAGCTGGCAGGAGGGAAAGACCCCACTGGGCCGGCCGTAGGCTACCCATCTATGGTAGGAGGAACCTGGCACTATTAGTACACGGGTTCCACCCATCTAAGGCTATGGAAAGTTCAAGGAAGAAAATACCCCCAGAGTCAGCGGGGGTGGAAGATGATTCTTCAGCAGATAATGCAGCAGTTGACCCTGGAATGAAACCAACAACAAGAATAATAAACAACATTACATTACAGGCATTTAACAGCTATAACACTATACTTCAGACTACTACACCAGCTCCAGGAATCAAGCTCCAGATTTGCAGTTGTGGCTGGGCTAGAATAACATCCTTTACAGGCCTGAGAATACATCAAGGCAGAAAAAGGTGCTTGAAGGCAAGGCAAGACAGGGACCTCGCATCAACCGCTACTTCTTATGAAGCAAATTGAGCCAGTCAAGTGAAGTTCAGCAGCACGAGGAAAACCAACATCTGCAACACCTCAACATCCCTGTCCCAGAGGAAGAGGTGGTGTCAGGCACAGTAGAGACCCATGAGCCCAGCCTATCCCAGCCTGCAATCGAGACTAAGACCCCGGGGTGAAAGCTGCTAATCAAGTGGCCCAAATCCTGTGAAAATGAGTGGGAAATGATCAATGCAGACCTCAGTAAACTTCTGGAACAACTGAAGGGAACTGTGATAAAGTAGCTGGAGAGAATGGGAGAACTCGTACAATTATAGACCTGAACACTTTGGAGTTGTAGAAAAGAGAAAGAAACCATCACCCATCCCAACCAAATTCAGGAGACAGCAGGAAATAGAGCAGCTGATCAAAGAGAGAAGGCAGCTGAAAAAGCAGTGGAGGAAAGCTGTAGAAGAGGAGAAGGAGGGAATAAACCTGCTACAGGCAGAAATCAAGAACTGGCTGTCATACATGAGAGCAGAGAACCTGAGAAAAAGGCATAGAAAGAAGGATCGGACCAGATCTAACTTCTTCAAAGTTTCCTTTAAGTTTGTGAAAAGTCTGCTCACAAAGGAGACGAGTGGCAAACTTGCAACATCAAGAAAAGATCTCGAAGCTCACCTAAAAGAAGTCCACATGGACAGCCGGTAGTGCGAACCGATCACCCTCCCACCCAACATGGCACCAATACCTTCCCCTGAACATCAGCTAGACATCAGCCCTCCCAAGTGGAGTGAGGTGGTAACAACTGTGTCGGGAAAGAGCTGCATCCTCCCCTGGACCCAACAGAGTCCAATACAGGCTCTACAAGAATGCACCAGATGTACTACGGTTTCTGTGGAGATTGATGAAGGTGGTATGGCAGAAGCAAACAATACGAACAGCCTGGAGGAGGGCAGGGGGCGTCCTAATCCCAAAGGAAAAGGACTCTGCCGATATCAGTTTCACACATCAGTCTCTTAAATGTTGAAAGAAAAATTTTCTTCAGTGTTTTTGGTTCACAGGCTGACAGTCTACCTAGAGGAAAACTGCTACATCGACACGTCTGTTCAGAAGGCAGGAATCCCCAGTGTCTCTGGGTGTCTGGAGCATGTAAATATGATCTGGTACCATATCCAAGCCACCAAAAAGGATGGAAGAGATCTCCATATTGTGTTCTTGGACCTCGCCAATGCCTTTGGGTCAGTCCCTCACAATCTCCTTTGGACTGTGTTTGGCTACTTCAGTGTCCCAGAACCAGTAACTGCCCTTGTGAAATCCCATTTCCAGGACATACAGGTATGCCTTACAACTGATGAATACACCACAGCATAGCAGCGCCTGGAAATTGGTGACATGGCAGGATGCACCATCTCCCTGCTGGCTTTCACCATGGCTATGGAGGTAATCATCTGAGCCTCTTGGTGGGTGGTAGGAGGAGACCTCAAACCTGGCCTCCGGCTTCGCCCTATCAGGGCATACATGGAAGATGTGACCACACTCGCCACAACCAAGGCCTGCACTAGGTGGCTATTGACGAAGCTGCAAGAGAACATTCAATGGGCCCGGATGAAAATAAAACCAAGCATAACCAAGCATCCAGGAGCATATCGCTAATCAAAGGGGAAACTGTCTGGGCAACACTCTTGTATTGGGGAGGAGGCCATACCAACAGTGGCAGAGAAACCAGTTAAGAGTCTTGGATGCTGGTATGATGCAACCCTTAAGGACACGGACCAAGGGGACCAAATTAGGCAGGACACCATCAGCGGCCTGGAGAGCATTGACAAGTCCTTGCTACCTGGCAGGTTGAAGCACTGGTGCCTTCAATTCGGTCTCCTCCTTGACTGATGTGACCCTTGACCATCTACAAGATTCCACTCTTTAAGTTTAACAAACTGGAGAGGTTGGTCAGCTCATTTGGCAAAAAATGGCTTGGTCTTCCTAGGTGCATTACCAACACAGAACTGTACAGAAATGGTATTCTGGAACTTTGTGTCCAGTTTTGTAGAGGAATACAAGTGCTCCAAAGTTAGGGTGGAAATGATGCTGATGGAATCCTGTGACCCATGTGTCACCCAAATGGCTCCTACCCTGGCAGCTGGAAGGAAGTGGACCCCACCTGCAGTTACACAGCATGCAAAGTCATCCCTTAAACATCGGGACATCGTTGGCCATGTGCAGCAAGGGAGAGGAGGCCTTGGAGAGGGCAGTCCATCCTGGCACAAAGCAACTCCATCACAATGCCAAGGTTTTATGGTTGAGGAGGTGCGCTGCCAAGAGCAGGCATTGAGGAGTGCAAAAGCTGTCTCTCAAGTAAAGCAGGGGCAGTGGATGCGATGGAAGGGGGTTGAGAAGAGAAAGTTCTTGTGGAAGGAACTGTGGGACATGGAAGCACAATGAATTAGCTTCATTATACAAGCCACCTATGATGCCCTGCCATCTCCAATCAACTTCAACCAGTGGTATGGAGAAGACCCTACGTGTCCCCTCTGTCCATCTCCAGCCACCCTGAGGCACATTCTGGTTGGCTGTAAGACAAGCCTGACACAAGACCGTTACACCTGGTGACACAATCAGGTGCTGAAGTGCCTGGCAGCTTCTCTGGAGATCAGGTGGACATCCATCAATGCCCTACCTCCTCCATCATCCTATCCTACAACTGCAATAGAGTTTGTCAGTGCAGGTGCAAAGCAAAACAAGCTCGTATATCCAAGCCACACACCGGCCAGTTAGGTGGGGCACAAGACTGGAAGCTATCTGTGGACCTGAACCAGCAGTTATGCTTCCCAGCTGAGGTCTCTACAACAAACCTTAGGCCAGACCTCGTGCTTTGGTCCTCACTTTGCGCTGTTTACATAATTGAACTAACTGTGCCCTGGGAGGATGCTGTGGAGGAGGCCTATGAACACAAAAGCCTCAAGTATGCCAAGCTGGCAGCTGATGCTGAGCAACATGGCTGGAAAGCTAGGGTCTGCCCACTTGAGGTCTGCTGCAGAGGTTTTGTGGGCAAGTCAACCACCAGGTAGCTTAAGGATATGGGAGTTTGAGGTCAAGCCCAATGGCAAGCCATTAAAGCCCTCTTCAGTGCCACCGAACAAGCTAGTTGGTGGCTCTGGATCAAGAGGAGAGATCACCTGGGCCCCAAAATAATAGCCGCATCATCAGGGTGATCTAGAGAGAGCTAAAGCAGAGGGGGGGGCACGCCTGGGACGCCAGATGTTGCCGATGAGCCCTCTGGAGGTGTTCTGGGCCTATCATCGAAACCCCTATGAAGGAGGATACCGACCTGATGACCCCAGTGAAGCTTTGATCCCTCTACACCCTGCTTCTACACCAGTATGGCACCCAACTAGAAACCCTCAGTTGGCACAATCGTTTCCACTCATGTTACCTCAGGTAGATGCATGCTACAGAGATTGCATCATCGAGTCCTAAAACAGAATTGTCTGCATCCTTGATAGAAACTTGAGTATCCTGTAAATGCGTGAAAGTTTCATTCATAGTGCTATGACTTTTGAGATTGCTTTTTTTTTTTTTTTTTCAGTAAGAAATAGTTATTTTCTATTCGAACAACTCCTATATTCTAAGTGAACATCTTCCTTCATGTACTCTTATTTGTAATTTGATATGCCATTGATCATGATGAATGACTAGTATGCAAGTGCAACTTCTAGCGATTACTTATTTATCTGTTTGTTTATTTATTTAGAGCTTGCTTCAGCTACTTTTCTCCCGGGTGGTATAATCACTTATAATCTCATCACAAGGAAAGTGGTAGAATGACACAGTTTTTTGGATTCAGATCTATTCAGACAAGAGATACAGCACTGCGGCATGTTGAAAAGACAAGGCTTGATCCTGGAAATACAGTCTTTACGTTACACCTGCCAGCTGCTCCACTCACCAATCAGCTCCCAGCCAGCAAAACCCTTTCACGCTTATTTTAACATGTTGAAATGTTATTAGGCAGACATTCTACACTGTTAATAAAACAGCTGCCTTGACGTTGAAAACCTGTGTAGGCCAACTTTTTTCCACACAAAATTGTTCAGGAATCGATAAAGAATCTGATCGATCATGGCATCGGTATCAATAAAATCTTATCAGTTCTCATTCCTAGGGATGATGTGATCTGACTGGATTTCTGGGATTCATTTACATTAAAGAAGCTTATAAACTGTGTTTTGTCTTCTGCTGCATCTTTTCAAATCTGTGGGGGCTGAGCATATAAGCAGGGTCGAAGAAAGTACCATTCTAACCCTGCTGTAAACCCTGTTCCTTTCACATTCATGACATTCATATTTCTAATGGCATCGTTGTAATTTTATAATATGACCCAATGTATTAATAATTAAACCTGCATTATGGCGATCCGTAATTAAATGTTGTTTTTTTTTGTTTGTTTGTTTGTTTGTTTGTTTTTACTTTTGCCTCCATGTCAGAGTGTTCTGTGGATACAGGAGCAGACCTGTCAGAGATTGACGCTCGGCTCCAGGCCCTGCAGGAGTACATGAGAGACCTGGATACAGGATGCTAGCAATACTTGGTGAATTTTCTCCATTAGGGTTTTATTGTACAAGTTGGTGGTGACATTCATCAAGATGGACAATCATTTCTTTTATCTCACTGTTCAAATAGAGGTGTAGAACTTTACCAGTCCTACAAGATGATATGTGCAATTATGGATAAATCCTCTTTAAACTCTGAAAGCATGACATTTTTATTCCAATTTTATCTTGCTTGACTTGAAGGACTCATAGGGTCTGTGTCAATTAGGATATTTGTACGTAGTATAACTCTGTTTTAACTAATTTGTACATTGACATTTTTATACAAATTTTTTTAAATTTGTCTGACTTTGCCTATATATTTTCTAAAATGTTACCTTATGATGGTGTCACATGAGATTTTGTTTAATTAGTTGAAATCCACTCATTTGCATATAAAACCTTTCTATGTTTGGCTTCAAATTTAGAAAACGTATTCAAAGTTGTCAGAAAAGTTTGCACAATGTTCTCCCTTTACCCCAGGTATGATTGATAAGCTAAAGCATGCTTGGTGTATTTGCTTTATTTGCTTTATTACAGTATTGCTACCACAAGGCAAGTATTGCTAACAAGTAATGGAGGCTTAGTGCCTCCTGTGTAGTATTCCAATCACCCTCTCCTCAAAATACATTGTTTGGGTCAGTTACACCATTTCTATGTAAAATTTCAGAAAATCACAAAAAAAGACCATAATGGATTAAAATACAAATACAATTTGAACTACATTGTCACCTGTATCACTTCTAGCATACAAATTCATCCCTCCTACCAGAGTCTGATGCTGTTGTGGTGCCTGCTGAGAAAGTGATTCTCTTTCTCTTTCAAGTTTGAGCTATGACTTTTCATCTCTTTAACATCCTTTTGTCCATGTTTATAGAGATCAGTGTCAGAAAGCACTGAACCACACTATGTAACTCCAAGAAAGTGTGATGATTTAGACAAGCAGTAGTTTCAATATACAATGCTCAACTGGTAGTTACATACTTCTATTATTTGTTAACATTTAACCTTGAAGCGCCATTGCAAAACTATAAAAGCAGAACAACTTAGACAAGTAAACTTGATTGTTGGTTTGATGAAACCATAAAATTATTTGGCAGAACTGTTCCTTTAAAGAGGTAACATGTAGTTATTATTATTTGATTCTGAGCTGCAAATTTCTGGCTTTCCATAATGAAGTAGTACTATATGGTGACCTGTATGCTTCACTTAACTGTTAGTGAAATATAGGCCACATCATGTAATATGCTGTAATTTATTTATTATTCCAGCAAAATGTTTTGAATTTCGTAAATCCATTATTTAGAGGCTCTCAGGTGTAATTAATAAAATTATTAGAATGAGCAATATAAACCTGTGATTTATAGCTGCACTACTGTCAGAGCTGCTGTTATAGGAAAATAATCGCCACCTGACCAATCAGAATCCAGAATTGAACAGTTCACAGTGTCATAATGCAGGTTTGATAAGTTTATCGTGATGTGGTTTTATCTAGACCTTCAGTGTGCTGTAACTGGATAAAGGATTCAGTTAGTGTTGTGGTTTGCTGTAGCCAGTCCCAGCTGGCCTACATCTCTAATAAGCAGTGCTGTGTGTCTGCGGCTCATCCATCTGGCACAACAGCTGCCATCCCCTTCTCCCTGCAGGACAGGCCACAGTCCCGGGGAATGAAATGAGACCCACGCCTTCGGAGTTATCCAAAAAAAAAAAAAAGGGTACAGAAGGCGAGAACGGCTGTACTTACAATAATTTTTATGCTGTTTTCTTGAGATCACGAGTTAATTATTTCATTATCTCGAGATAACAGCTCGTTTTCTCATGATAATGAATTAATTATTTCGTTATTACAAGAAAACATGCGTATGTTTCCTTTTATTAGGCCTACTTATGTTTATCAGAGATCAGCACTTTCATGCCAGTATGCACAGATGGCATCTTGACAACTGATTTATGCTGAAAATGTCAGATCAAGGAGTAGCCATAACTGATCAACACTAGGCCTGTACAGTAGGAGCATGTAACCCTACGTTCACACCAAACGCAGCGAGAGCGTCAAAATCCGCCCTGGCTGCTCTACCACCGACGCTGGTAAGTTATTGGACGCTCTGTGACGAAGATGAAATAGGCGGCTACAATTTCGTTCGGAATTATTCGTCTTGCAAACTATATTTAAAAAGGCTGCAAAGCAAACATACATGTCATATCTTAATAAAATATAATAATTTAAATAACTAAAATAAAATTATTGTAAAAATTGGTTAACAATACCATGGCAGCTTTCATTTTAACATATCCAAAACAAAATAAACAAAGCTTTCATAACAAAATAAATAACTCGTGATCTCGAGAAAACAGCATTAAAAATTACTGTAAGCACAGCTGTTCTCGGCTTTTATGCAACGCATCAGAGAAGAGTGAAGAGCGCCGTCTTTGGGGAGGTCAGTTTTTGACTGCCTACATGCCTTAAGGCGGTGTTTCCCGAACTGTTTTTTCTGGAAACCCACTTATTAAAAATGACAAAGCATCACGACCCAATAGGCTTTATCTATACATCACGGGAAGAGCGAATTTGTGCATAAATGAACGTTTCTGACCATTTTCGCATCATCTTATGTTATCTTGAATAGGTGACCCAGCCATTTCGAAGAGATATACGTTTGATAAATCTTAAATAAATTATAAATAAATCATTAAGCATAAATCTTCATTTTATGCACGCGTTATTGAAAACATATACACGTGTTAAATACTTTATAAATAAGACAAAAGTGCATTTAGGCGGAGTTAACAGGCTCTCGTTTTTCGTCTCGTCAGTAAAACAATGTTTGCTCGCCTTTCATACTAGACTCAGTATTATAAGTACAATTGACAGAACAATACGAACTTTCAGTACTATCAAATACATGTTTCTTATTGTAGGTTTTTTTGAAATGCTCGTGCCTATTATCAGAACAAGTAGGCTCATGGGTGGTTGTTTGGCTAACGTTAGCTGTAGTCTGGTCAAGAATTCATTTCTTGTGGCTGGCTGCAGAATCTGGCGAAATTATGGCAGAAACATTGAGTGTGGTAGAAAACCAACTCCCTCGTGTGGCTCAAATGTGTACTGCAGATATAAATCTTAAATAAAAGACTATGGAAGAAATTCTGCCAATTTATTTGGCGACCCAAATAAAATCTCCTGCGACCCACCTGCGGGTCACGACCCAGTCTTTGGAAATGGATGCCTTAAGGTAAGAATCTCTTAGGGTAGCGTTATGATAACCTTAAAGAGGTACTGTACACTTAAATGTGTTTTGTGAGCTGTAAAGTAAATGATATGACTATACTGTGATGAAACACATTAATGCTGGTGTTAATACATTGACAACATTACCATTTTTTTTTATAAAAATTGTTTTTTATGGGTGGAAAATGGCTCAAAACAGTATCTACTGGTTAAAGTCATCCTGAACCTTGCAAGGCCAATGCTGACTAGAGTGGACTGTTTGGTACTTTTCTACGTTATGAAAATTTTATATATGGAAAAAAGAATGTTAACGCCCTCTAACTAGAGGTGGGCGACCCACCTACCCCAGTCCCCGCCCTTGAGTGGGAGTTGGTGAAACCATGCTCGTTTTAAAATACAGTATATGCTGATCGAGACTCACTGAGCCTGCCTCACACATCCACATCCCCAGCCCCCCCCCCTCAGCCCCTTGCCCACTTTTTAGCATTTTTCAAAATTATGCAATGGGTGAAGTTACACTTTAATTGGCTTATATGACAATATACTAAGCTTGGGACTATTAATTAGCCTGATAAGGTTGAGTTGTTTTGACTTAGCAAAAGCAAGCCATCATAATTTGGATGTTGTATTATCATTATTTCCATGGAGTCTAATGTCAGCAAGTGTACATGTTATTCCAAATTCCACTTGTATAATGTTGCTGGGGTTAGGGCTCTGGGAATACTCATTTAACGTTACTAACGTTATCATTTTGCAGACAATTAAAACAAAACAAAAGTTGAGCTCCTCAGCTCAAGTGCCAACTTAGTGTTAATGTTGGCCCCTGATGGTTCCATGTTCTTTATGCTAAGATAATATTAGCTAGGCTAACACTGTCAATACCAAAATGTAATTAAACAATTTGCTTTTGGATTTGTTTTGGAACATGAGACTAATTCATGAGACAACTGTGTAGACACTTAGCTAAAATGGACCTATGATACTTATAATGTAGTTAAATAGAGGACGCTTGTTACAGTAGCCCAATTATGACACTCGAGAAGGGGCAAATGCCAAGTTAATTGAAAATGACAGACGCTGAACTGAAATCATATAAAATATCAGCTTTAAAATGTGGATTTACAGGTGATTTTAGCATGAGGATAGTGGGTTCACATCTTTGTCACTTTTTTATGGACATTTTTTTTTTTAAAGAAATGACATTGCCAAATGAAGCTGTGACTTTTAAAGACAACACAAAGTATAAATGTAAATGTGCTGGTTTGATATAACAACTACTAAAGACAATCACATCAATCACACAGTTGCATGGTTCACTGATGTATGAAACTGCTGAAATGGGAATGAAGAATAACCTAGCTTGTTCCCAGCCTTATGATTTCCTGATGACATTCAGTAAGAGATCGTGGCTGTGTAGGAACAGTGCAGTGTAGAAGGTGAAAATGCTGCTCTGTCTGTCTCCCTTGTTGGTAAATTATACAATTTTCATTCTTTAGAGATCTTTTGGTTGATTTAAAAAAAATTCTTCGCTGCACTTTCATTGTAAGATTAAAACTATAATGGAATTATAATGGATTTAAGTCAGGCAGACTTTAATTCACTTTCCATCCACTTATTCATGCTTCTACAGTAATTTGGTTATTTCTCAAAAATTGGACGCACACATATTAAGCAGCACTGTCACTTTAAGAAAAGCGTCAAGAAGGCGGGGTCAGGGCAATTGACCAATTAGAGCAGGCGGGGAAGCGGAACCTGTTTCTAACACGCAGTCATTGTTGAGGAGCACGCGACAGACGCTTGTGCTGCAGTCTGTCGTAAATATACGCGTATATCTTCAAGAGAAATATGTGACTGAGATGAAGCCAAAACGTTGGCAGGTTCCTGAATGGATTAGCGCATTAATGACTGAGTAAACACGCAGGGAAAAAGATAAAGTCTGGTTAGCCGAGCATACCTAACACACCGCCCCGTAAGAGCAGGAGGATCAGTTAAGTTAGTGAGACCTGCGGTCTCATGGTGCATGAGCGATCGGGATGACTAAAACGCCCGGCAGCGCTGCTCCATGTCCGGATGTTGGAGACATGATCCACAGCTTACACTGGCCGACCGAACCAGCGCAGCACACCGAGGAGCCGAGCCGTGCTGTCGCCCTGCGTGCCGCTCCTCCTGAGTTGGTTGTGACCTGCGACCCCTGCGGGGCCCAAACCGAGCAGAAGATCAACCACCGGAATACTAGCGGATTTTCCCGCGGCTTTCATCCCGATGAGGAGTCCCTGTGCTCGGACAGCGGCTTTGGCTGCTCCCCCGCCTCCTCTCTCGGACTGAGAAAGCTCTCAGACTGCTCCTCTGTGGGCCTCTCTCCCACCTCCAGCTTTGAGGAGTATGAGGAGGAATTTAGTGGGAATAATGAGGGAAAAGACCCGGCAACACGGAACGATGCGGTGAGTTTATTAACTACTTCTGCTTGCACTGATTTCTGGTTCATTTCCACAATCAGGCGCTGCATCAGTTGTCATGTTCGCTTTCTTTTTCGTTTATTCTCGTTGTTTTGTTATTGTTCTGCTTTTTCTATTTTTTTCTTTTTATGCCCCTGTTTTTCGTATTTTCTTCCTTATCTGTGATGTATGATTAAAACGGTGAGCCAAAGTTCACTGTACAACTGTTTTGCTTTGTTATTATTGTGTTATCATACAATTTAGTTTACATTTGTATGGAATTTGAATAACTGTATTAATTGGCTTATTTAAATTTGTTTCTTTGGTGTAACAATAAGCTGAATAACTGTTTCCACTTTTTAAAATTAAATTATTCCTATTTTTTGTGGCACCTACTAGAGTGGTTAAAGAAAATGGCTGTTAAGTCTTTTTATAGAATAATTTCTTCACTTGTAATAGTGTAGCTACTCTGCTCTTGTCTGAGCAACAAAATACTGAAACTTTGAATATGAATACACCTGGGTTAAGGCTGAGATTACACAGATTATTGGTTTTGACTCGCTGTGAATGATTTTTAGTAATAGTTTACGGTAATATTTGTCAAATTTGAAAACTGCAGTTTTTAGATTAAATCTCTCTCTTTTTTTAAAGTTGTTACAGATACACTGGTGCACGTGTAAATTCTAATAACGTGCATCGTATTCATGATGCTGAAGACAACCAGAAGAACCTGATTTGAGAAAAACTCCAGCTGTGGTTGCTCAGTGTCTGTAGAGTTCTGAGTCACATTTCATCAGTCAGCATTTCAAGCAATGCAGGAGCTCTGTGTGTAAATGGTGTTCTGTGTAAACAGGCAGTGAAATGAGGGCTGCAAGTATGCTTATAAAGTCATCGTATTGGACACACTGCTCACTCGAGATGGTGGGCCTCTTCTTCTGCCATCTTTTTGCTGTCTGGAGAACGTCATGCTCGTGGGACTGGAAGTGATGGTGAAAAGGGACTTCATAAATTATGGGATTTGGGAGAAGTGCACACAACTGTTTAATCCTCTCCCACAGTTGAATAACACCTGCCCACAATATGCATATAAAAACAGATTTAGTTGGTTCTATTACCCAAAATATAAACAGTGTAGTAATTTAAACCATTGTGACCATGATAAGATGAAGAGTTGCCAAATTGATCGTTTACATGCAACATTTACTATTTTTGACGTCTTGGTATGGTGATATGTGAGACTTTTTTGTTGTTTTTTTTCAGCTAAAATCAGTAGTTAGACTAAAAGAAAAAAGAATCACCCATTATAAGAGTGAAATCACTGAAGGGGAAAAGAGTGGGACATGAAAGACTCATTTGTGGTTACTTTCCCTTTATGCTGACTATCTAGGTGGATTTTCTATTTGGCCAATTTAAAAAAAAAAAAAAAAAAAAAAAAAAGGAAGCGCTGCTTATAAGTACTGATCATACTGGACTTTGCTATTTTCTTACTGTTGCCTGGTGCATGTCTGGGGGAAAGAAATAGTTATCTGTCTTTACTCCTACATTCTTTCCAAGGCCACACCCTCCAGAATCAACATACTGTATAAAGTAAGCTTATCCACTCAGCAGGTTACATTTCTGCAGACTGCAGTTTCAGATCAATCCAAAGCCGTTTAGTCCACTAACATACTCTAGGGTTTTTGTGGTAAAATTAATTTTTTCTTTCTGCCTGCTAGGATTTTCTTAGTTAGTAACAATGGCACCAATGACAGTAGTTTGACAGTAAATTGTTGCACAGCACTGTGTAAGCACACCATATGCTCCCATGTTAATAAACATGGCCTTTCTTTATTATGCCACCTTCTATCTGATCATCAGCCATGACCAGCATGGGAGTAAAGACCGCCCACACGTCATCCTGACATTTTTGTTGTGTCCCTTGGGATCCCAGGGCTGATGCACACTTCACGTTTTGTCCATCTTGAAGCAATTGTTCAGCCAAAAAAAAAAAGTACTGCTTGATTTTCCATTTTATCTCCAATGTAGTCAACGACGTGGTTTGGTTTCTGAAGTTTGCTGATATGGCTAGAAAGTAATGAAATTTTAATGGCTACCAGTTTAGCGTAATGCAAATTGCATGTCTCAGCATCACACTTTCAGTGTCTCAAACATTGGTGCTGTTGTGATTTCAGACAGTGATACAGAGCTAAAAGAGTTGTAGCTCCCTCACAAACCCGCACCATCACAACCTCACACCAGCATCAGCCTCGGGGAGGAGGCATGGCCTGAAGTCTGAAGGTAGAGTTGTATGTTAAAAGGGACTCGGATTTGAATACAGTTTAACATATTTTAGCTTTGGATTCTTATATACAGATAATGTTAAACTAGCAGCTATAAGCTTCTATTATTTTCACATAGCTCTTGGCTAATCGACTACATTTTGGGAACTTTATATATTAAATTTTGTTCAAAGCCTGAAATGAATTCTTTTTAAACTAGGGATGTAGGGCACCTTATTTCTTGTGCGTGACTTTGACTTTCTGGCCTGTGGCAGTAGCAAAACAAGTCCTTTCTGTAAATGTTTCATCAGTTATTGTGTAAGATGAGGGAGCTATCACTCAGCTCAGTATATTGCTTGAAAAGCTTAGCAAGTTCAGCATTGTTGTCAATGATTGGCTTGATGGTCGCTAGTGTAGGAGGAGTTAGTTGTTTGAGCTGAGGGCAGAGGTAAAGATTACTTTACAGGAATGGAGCTGTAGTTTTGGAGACATTTTAAAACAGATACGTTAAAGACTTTATGATTAGAGCATAATAAATCAAGGGTCATTATCATTCTGTAGTTTGTGTACTATTTTTTCTTCTCCCACAAATCATGACATGTAATGTCATACCAAATCCATTAAAAGTCTTTTTGGTTTGCCTTCTTGTTTTCTTACAAAGCTGCAATTACAATAAGTAAAAAATGAGCATTAAATTTATAATGCTAGCATGCCTTATAAGATGTCTCCTAACATTGTTACCATTGACTTTTTTGTAACTTGCTAGACTACAAACAAATTCTGCCGAGATGAGGATCCTACTCAGATCATGCACTATTTTGCCCCACCCTAGACCGCCACCCCAATAAAATCACTGGCTCTAATCTGCCCACTCCATTGTAAAACATCTTAACTTGTAGTATTTTTATATATAATACACACACACACAAACACACACACCCCTCTGGAAAAAAAATTGACACCACTGCAAAATTATCAGTTTTTCTGGTTTTACTATTTATAGGTATGTGTTTGA
>JAOTRR010000022.1:20594213-20607033 GCA_028570945.1 Gogo arcuatus
ACAATGATGGATGCCATTAACTTTTGTCAGTTTCAAGTTATTTCAGAGATAGTTGCGGGTTCTTTTTTTCATGGAAGGGTACCAACAAATTTGTCCACGTCTGTATAACCAAGATAGCAAAAGCTGTACATTATAATATAACAAAATTAAACAAATTGAATAGAATCAATCCATCCATTATCTATACCACTCATCTGTCAGGGTTGTAGGGGAAGCTGGAGCCTATCCCATCTCACTTTGCACAAGAGGTGGGGAACACCCTGGACAGGTCACCAATCTATCACAGGGCTAATACAGAGACAGACAACCATTCAAACTCATATGCACAAATATGGGCAATTTAGAGTAGACAGTTAACCTTTTTCATGTCTTTGAACTGTGGGAGGAAACTCATACTGGCACGAGGAGAACATGCAAACTCCACACATAAAGGCCCCAGTCAGCTGCGAGATTCAAACCCAGAACCTTCTTGCAGTGAGGCGACAGTGCTAACCACTGCACCACCATGCCACCCTAACAAAACAAAACGAAACAAAACATTAGCTCTCTGGGCAAGCTTTCACTGGTGTGACTCAAGGGTGTGTGTCTAAAACATGGGGCTTTTTATTTCCCATTCTGCTGTTCACTAGCTCTGCTGTCAAAGTCACATTTCTCTCTGTAGCCCTAAATGTGTTTTTGAATGTTGCAGCCATGAAATTCCCAATCACTGCAGTGAATTCTTAATCCCAGATTGAATCAGCCAGGAAATGCTACCTGAATGCAGCAGAGAGGTGTGTGTGTGTGTGTGTGTGTTGGATGTTGTAACAGGAGTTTAAATGTGAAGCTAAAATGTTCATAAGACCATCTAATGGCTGGCTGCTGTACATTTTTTAACCCCACCCATTCCCATGTTATCGAATGAGACACGAGACAAACTTGCATTTTAAGTTGCATCCCCACAAATTATTTTTGGGAATAGTGTTCTGTCATTTTGGACGTGACAGATGAGCCTCATTCACTTTCCAACATGAACCTGAAGCTCTTGATAGTTCTGGAGCAAAGCCATGTCTTAGGGTTGTAACAGACCCTCAGTGGGGAGTTCTTTGCAGTTTTTCTGATATGTTGCTCATTTTGATGTCTAAACTATCTCACTGGACTGATATTATAATTCGCAAACTAACGTGCGTAAAGTGATGGCACAAACAAAGGTAGCTAGCACTAGCTAAATTTCATAACAATTTACTGTTGTCTGTATGACCTTAGCTAACAGTCAAAGTAGCTAGGTAAGGTTAGCCAGTCACTCCTTTTTAAACAAACTCCACCAACAGTACGAGCATATGTACAAGCACTTCTCCATTCAGATGGGTAACTTACTGCAAGTGACAGAGGTAGATGAAAATAATAGAGAGCAATGATTTGTTTTTTGCCTCAAAAATATATTTCGTTGAGTGTGAATGTTGGTTGCTGTTTAGCACTATATTTTCACTTTTTATAGTACATGGTATGTCAGCTGGCTAGCAAATGGTAGCTCCGTTAATTGTGACTCAAAGTTTTAAAATCTTTTCCTGACAATGGTAAAATCAATATACTTGTGCAAATTAAATGGCTACAGTTTAGTATTTTACATATTAATTAATAATGCTGTACTTACCACTCTGAGCTGTGGGAGGCCGTTGCTCCAGAGCTCCCTCCAGAGGCCGACACAGCAGCAGACGGGGAGGCTATCGCTCCAGAGCTCCCTCCAGAGGCCGACAGAACGGCCTTTGCTTCAGGCTTCAGGGAAGACGAGACCGTTGCTCTGCCGCCAGGCCTCAGAGGCCGTGTAATCACATGGGCTCACACCTCACAAGGCACAGGCCACTTAGGCATTAAGGGCACATACAAACTCCTCAGGGCGAAATACGGGTGGCCCTCCATGCTTATCGACGTGCATAACTATGTCTCGTCCTGCGCCGAGTGTGCCTGTGCTAGAATGCCAAAGCCTATGCCCATCTCTGAGCCCATGTCTGTGCACGAAGCCCTGCCTATGTTGATACCAGAGTCCATGCCCATGTTCAAGTTCATGCCCATGCCAACACCAGGGTCCATGCCCATGCTCAAGCCCAGGTCCACGCCTGATTCCATGCCCATGACCATGTCTATGCCTGGGCCCATGACCATGTCTATGCCTGAGCCCATGACTGTGCTCAAGCTTATGTCCATGTCTGAGTCCAAGCCTGAACCAAAGCCTTTACTTGTGTCCACGCTCCCATTCAAAGCCCAACTGGAACCCAAACCTCTGCCTAAGCCCATGTTCTGGTGCCATGTCCTTCCCGAGCCAGAGCGGAGCTCCGAGGGGACTTCGTCTAGCTCCAGGTCCTCATCCATGGGGCCAACCAAGGAGGTTTTTAGCTCTTTGAGGGGGGTTTCTGTCATGTCCACACGTGTTGGCGCTCGGAGCATGCAGTGTGCGCTGCAGACAACGCGCGCGCAGTGCCATTAGGACTAATTACCATGCATCTGTTCTAGATTATAGCGCAATCACAGCGCATGCATAAAAGGACTCTCTCTACACACAGACTTTGCGAAGTATACGCGCTGTACCTAGTGTCTCATATTACTAAGCCTTGTATCTCTGTATCGCTTCTCTGGTTTTGACTCGCTTTTGTATCTTGGACTTTGCCTTTGTGATTGCCTCCGATATCCTGTCTGTGCCTTGCTCGACCATTGCCCATTCCATGACTCTGCCTTTGTCTAATGTTTTTGTACTGTTTGCCTGCCTGTTTTATAAATAAACACTTTTCCTGCATTCACATCCGCCATCCGCCTCCTTTGCATGACATTCAGGTAATACCTCTCAGTGTGCGCACTCCTGGCATGAAGAATGACCAATATGGTTGGGCAAGTGGTGGGCCTACTGTCAACCAGCATTTTCTGCTGTGCATGTTCTGGCTCCAATTTAGACCCACTGTGTAAAGCTATGTTGTCCCCCATAAATACAGTCATTGGTCTATCCTCATGAACGTGCACACACTTCCAACACGTACATGAAGCTTTTACTGAGACTATAGCCCTGTGAACTTCATTTGGCATCTTTCAAACTTTGAATTCAATATTTACAATGTTGACATCTTTGCTAGTTCTGTTGCAAAGCCATGTCTTATTCTGTTGCAAACTATTCAAACTATATGCTGTAAACAGACCCTCAGGGAGTTCTTTGAAGTTTTTCCAGTATATGGCTCATTTTGATGCCTACACTAGCTCGTCAACTAGCTAGCTAGCTGTACAATAACATTAGCAAAATGAAACACTATGAAGGGAGGATGAAAAATTACCTCGCTAGCTAGATGAATTTTAATTCAGTTTGGATATTAAATTTGCACAAGTCAAGTCATATTGCAATAAATTATGTGAATATCCTGTTCATTTAGGTAGTTAGGTTAGCCAGTCACTCCTTTTTAAATGTACTTCACCAACAGTGCAAATGGATATAAATCATTGTATACAACAGTTAGTTCCACTAATTTGATTAGACAAACAACATTTCAAGAGTGCTGTTATTTAGTATAACAGCACCAGTACATGTCACTGTTTGTATAACTCTGTTTTTCTGTGTTTGCTACACAAAATTACATTTTCAATTTGTTACATTGAAACTGTTATGACATTTACTATGCTTACTGTGCTTTGCATGGCAACATGCACCGCTTTATCTCTTTATCCATCCGTGAACTATCCCTCTATCAATCTTTGGGAACTATTTTTGTTGACAGAGCAAAAATGAACCAAGAATTCCTCATATTGTGTTTGAAATGTCAGTTACTCAATATTAATTTCTTGTTTATAGAACTGTTGTGTAAAAGCAATATCACAATCGCAATCATGCTGTCGCACTGAATATCAGCATAACTGTGATTCAGCCATAGGCACAAAACCTCAGGTTACCACAGCCATGCTGATATTCAGTACAACAGCACTCTTGCTCATGATATTTCTTAAGTAATCAGCACACATCCTCTGCTAAAAAAGCATAAATTCCTCTGTCCTGAAGACTTTCCAGGGTCAGAGAACAGCTAACAGTTTTACCTTTGAAAAAATGCTGACATTGAGACTCCTTCAATAAATGTTCCATAAATGTCTTCTGACCAAAAACTTCACCATGTCAACAATTATATGTTTTTCTTTGTTAAAGAACAGCATACTTTTTAATTTGCTTATTATTAGTCTTAGATTACATACAGGGCCCACTATACAAGTCCCTGTGAATGAGCTGTTAGTATAGAAATGATAACACATTAGAACATGTGCATTAACATAAAGCTGTGATTTGCAGCTGCAATAATGTCAGCTGATGTTAGACAAAATTAATCAACACCTTCTGACCAATCGGAATCCAGAATTCAACAGTGTTGTGGTAAAACAAAACACATTAAATGCATCAACAATGGTCTGGAAGTAAAAGTCCAGTATTTTAGTACTTTGTATGAATTTGAGTGTATGTATGGTACATTTGATTACAATGAATATTAACATCAGGAAATATGAGAATGCAAAACAAACAATACCTGTTTCAACTCAAAAAATTCTCTATGTGACTTTAGTCCATAAAATAACTGAATATTTTCAACATTACCTAAATCATCTTAAGGACAAAACAAACAAAATGTGATGCAGGGGCAATGTGCATCATGGTCTGATTAGAAACCAAGAATGTACTTTTAAATATCGTTTACATATTACAAATGTGCTATATTTAAAATATTCCCAGTAATATTTTATATTTTCATATTAAAAAATTTCCCAGTGCATTTTGTTAATTTTATTAGTAGTTTTATTTAAGTTTGTATATTATTTTGATTTGTTAATAATTTATTTGTGATAATTAAAAACATTTAGCAACTACAGTAACCCTGCAGTGGGTAGATTTTTTTTCATTATTTAATAAATGTTCATGACTCAAACTTTAATACATTCATTTTGTTTCAGTGACAAAGTTTTCATTGACTTTCCTGACCAACTCTCTCACCTGGAGGCTGTGCTGATGAGGCTCAGCACTGATCTCCTGAAGGTGAGCTTCTAATTAATGCCACAAACAATGTCAGAGCACAGCTGTGCTGGGAATCCACTGGCTTGCTCATTAATCCCACTCTTCCTCTCTCTCCTGTTGTCTCGCTCAGGAGAAGAAGGACAAGGTGGCTTTGCTGGCTGAGGTGTTGAAACTTCGCATGAGCAACCAGCACCTGAAAGAGGAATCGCTGTCAGCTAACGCACAGCTGCACAAAATCTGCCAGATGTTCAGCATAAACCCTGAATCCATGGAGTAGAAGATGAGAGGAAACAAACCCATGAGGCATCTTTGTGATAAAAATCCAAATGGTTTAAACTTTAACTGATGGCAAATAAAACATCATGACAATGCACAAGTTATTTTTAGATTCCACAAAAACATTTTTTAACACTGTGAGATATTAAAATTCTAATGAAGCTTCCAAACACAATAATTTTGTAACATAACTAAAATAATATTAATACATTACAGTATTAATACACAAATAAATAAAAAAAGCTGTTTCTAAAATGTTTCTATTATTATATTTAGTTATACATATATTATTTCTGATAAAAAAAAACTGTTCACAGCATTTAGAAAACACTGATAGTCTTTGAACTGTATGGTGTATAAAAAATAAAAACATTTCTTTTACTTCTGTTTCTTTTGCAATATGATGCAGTTTTATGTAATTTTTATTACCAAATTACTTACTTATTAATAAACCACTTTTAAAACAATGAATGTCTATAAAATGTAACTAACTAATTAACAATAAGTAACTGAGATTCAGAAATATTTTGTGAAAAACCACAGTATTTAAACATTACAGTACTATGTACCTGTTTGAATACTCAGCATTATGTTGAAAAATGAACAAAATACGAAAAATGTACACAATATTCTCTTTATACCAGATGTAGTTGAGCATCCATGATATGTTTGATGGCCGAAGTTTGCTTCCTTAGTTCTGTACAGAAGCTACAAGCTTAATGGGTAAAAATAGATAAATGTAATGGAAGCTTATAGCTACTAGTTTAGCATCATGTCTAAATCATGACACACTCACTTTAAAATACATTGACTCAGTAACACTGTTTGTACATAAAATGGCATAATAATAATAATAATAATAGGCAAAAAATGTTTCTGCTGAGGAAAAAAAGGTATTTTGGCTTCAAGAAACCATGTCATTAAATCTGAACAACTCCACACGGGTTGAGGTGATGCTACTGTCCAGTTATATAAACATGCAGTTTCCACAGTGCTAAACTGGTGGCTGTAAGCTTCAAATATCTGTGAACTAAATAATGACTTAAAAAAGAAGCAAATTTCAGTGACCAAACATGTCTCAGCTGATCAACTATCTTTAAATTTCTGGAGACAGATGTAAATTTCACTTTTGGCTGATTTCTTTTCCACGATGGGAAACAGATAACATCTCAGTGTGTTGTAGTTGCAGTGAGAAAATAAAGAACTTGTTCAGGACTTCCCAATGGAGGTCACCCACAGGTCTCTGTGTGCCAGTAACATGTGCAGTGGACTGGGAGCGCAGTCCTCCTCTTCCTCTTCTTCCTCCTGGCCTTCACTGCGCACATTACGGTTGTGCTGACGACTGAACCTTCGGGCCTTCAGACTGAAACAATGAAAAGATCAGGTTAGGATGACAGAGAGTCTGGGAACTGTTACATTTTACAGCCCAGAATAATTGGCACCCTTAATGGGGAAAAAAAGAGCAAAACGAATATAAAAAACGAATAACACATGCAATGGCTGATCATTTTGA
The DNA here is from genome assembly GCA_028570945.1 of Gogo arcuatus. NCBI lineage: Eukaryota > Metazoa > Chordata > Actinopteri > Siluriformes > Anchariidae > Gogo > Gogo arcuatus. Next base: position 20,601,008 of record JAOTRR010000022.1, read on the forward strand.
CTTGAACATATTGTACATGGATATTGCATTGTTTTATTTCAACATAAGCTTCAAAAGGGTTCTTACAAAATACAGTTTTCTGGTTTCAAAATATTTGGCACCCCCACAATTCCTCCTCACTGAGGGAAATATTGCCCTGATTATGCTTTAAAAACTACTTATGAATTTATATCTATTATCAAAAGATCAAGTCTCATTTGTGTTGAAAGCATTGGTTTTCCTCAAGGTGATACCTCATATTTATGCCCCAGAAAAATAGGACATAAAGGATAGTTCTGCCTTAGAAAAGAGAAGATACTGTTATTTTTAATTATTATTTCTGATTTTCTCCCTAATTAATTTTCCCACCCACCAGACAGCTCACCCCAATCAAATGACAGCTGACAACCAGGGAGGGTGAAGGCTATCACATGCTTCCTCCGAGGAATGTGATGCCAGCCGACTGAACCTTTTCGAACTGCTTGTTCATGCAGCATCAGGGGTGGTGTAACACTCTCTAAGGAAAGCGCTGAGTATACTGAGTAAACAATTTAAATTGTGCGTGTGTTTATATAGTCATACAGCATCTTTACATGCACAGAATATTCCGGTTTTTTTCCCATATTTGGAAAAAGACAATATCCCTCCTAAGCTGTTTATATCGCTAATGAAAATTAATATTCCACTAATATTCCCGTTTACATGCAGCCATGCATGCTCCGACTGTCTTGTTGGTTTGTGTACAACGCACAGAGCTGACCATAAACAGACAAGAGTCTGCGTGTTGCAAACTACCGTAAAAACCCCAGCTGAGACGCATATTCTGAATGTGCTATATACATGTCCAAAGAATGAAAACTGAATAATATAATAATAATAATATAAGCCAAATAATAACAGCATAACTTACATGTCTTAATCAGAAAATGCTACATTCTTAATAAGGCCAAACAAGGCAGAATATCCAAACAGAATACGCTGTTTACATGACCCGTATCAAATTCCAAATATTGTCATATTCATAATAATAGTGGAATATTAATGTGCATGCAAACATTCTGCATGTTCCCTTTTCTCTTACGGGGTGCCAATAATTCTGAAGATGAGCATAATGAATGAAAATCTGCAGACTTACCAGTAAACACGTCTCTCTTGTTTAGGCATGATGTGCCACAAGTTAGCCAGTTCTTTAGTCACTACAGTAGAAGGAAGTCCTGGGTGGGTCCTGCTCAGAGGTCAGAGACATGTTTCGTTATTCTTCTCATTTCAGTGAATCTTTCAACATATCTAAATCTCATGAAAGAACTTTACAAGCTGTACACCCACCTGAGATACAAGCTCCTGTTCATGCGACAGAACATGATAAAACCGTTCACACATTTCTTCTTCTGACTTGGGCCTGAAACAGCCTGGCCTTTTCTGGAGACCCTCTTGCGGTGACCTTTGCTTCCTTTCTTCATATGGATATGCTGATTTGGGGTCCAGGTGATGTCATCTGAATGTCTGTCCTCTTCCTCACTCTGAGACAAAGCACGTCCATCATTGCCATGCCTGCGGTACTAGTATAACAAAGTGCAAAGTTAAGGAATGCTTTGCTCAGTCTGCTTATACTATGGCTATGGAAAATACTCATTATTTCTATTTATGCCATAGCGCACGTGAATTCTGAATTCTGATCAGTTGGAAGGTGTTGATTAATTTACATAATGAACACTGCCTAATCTCATGCTAATGCATGACCTGTAATTAACTAAAGACAAACAAGTTTGGTCCTAGGGCACATTCTCAGGGATGCTAATTAACATTCTGAGTATTTCAGTGTAGTTTAAACAATATATGCATTATAATTTCAGTTATACAGGAAGTGAATGTAAGTGATATAGGAACAATGTACAGGAAGTAAATAAATAATGAAGAGTTTAGGCGTGAATGATTGAATCCATCATGTTTCCACGTTGCGGCACTGCTATTAGGTATGCGTTTGGAGGACAGACCATCAAGAAGAAAACACGCTGCTGGTCACGGGATAAAAGAGAAACGAGCTGAAGGATGGAATCAAAAAGATCGGAGAGCTTGTATTGGAACAGGACCAAGTTCTGCCTCATTTGTAATTCATGGTTTATCCAGGTCACGTGAACTCATCAACTGGACATTGAATTAGTTAGATCAAGTGACAGATATTTTCATTTCATGATGGTGAATCAGGTGCACCTGGTTTCTTCAGATTTAAACCACAGCTCTGTTGATTTCTGGATTCTGATTGGTCAAAAGGTGTTGATTAATTTTCTAACAGCAGCTGGAGTGCTCAGGGTTATATTAATGCACTTGTTCTTATATGCTATCATTTCTATAGTAACAGCTCATGCACAGGATGTTCCACACTGTTGTTATTTTAACAAAGAAAAATGTATAGAACCTATAAAAGAATCTTTAAAAATCTATAATATTCAATAATATATAATACATTCGTACTTATACAATACATACTTATACAATTATAAGTATTATTATTATTATTATTTTAATATTTATGGAAGGAATCTCTACTGTCAGGGTTTTGTAACAGTCAGAGATAAAGCTGTAACTTTAATTTTTCTGACAGATTTTTACAAAAGCCTTCAAGTCTGAGGAGTTTTTCTTTGTATGCTGTAGCATTACAATTTCTCCAAACCTGCTCCACCATGGCAATGCCTCTGTGCACAAAGCAAGGTTTATGAAGACATGGTTTGGCAAGGCTTTTGTGGAAGAACTCAAGTATCCTGCACAGAGCCCTGACCTCAATCCCACTAAACACTGAACACATCAGTGCCTGAATGGAATGTTCAACAAGCGATGGTCAGGTGTCCACAAATTTTTGGCCATATAGAGCACCTGCTATAACATAGCTGATAACAGGAGCTAAAGTATGACGTGCTGTTCATTAATACATTTTTAAAAAATGTAATCACTGGCAAATTGCTGTGTTATAAGACGAATAAAAACTTGGAGACATACTGTTATAGCAAAATAATCAGGCTTCATTACATCACCCCCATTTTTGCTTACTTTCATATAATCGCATGTCTCAAAAGTGTTTTATTCCTTACATAATGGGACACCCCTAAAATAGATCAGGTTAAAAAATTTAATCATAGTTCTAAATCAATGTTCCTGATGCTAGGCATGTTGAAATATAACCATGATAATAAGCATAAATATTAGCTAGGCTAAACAAAGTGCTGCTGCAGGTTTTTAAACAAACTAAGCAGGACCACACACAATTCCACTTGTATAATCAGTTGGTGTCTGTCTTCAAACCACTCATGAGTTATATCAGGCATGGCTGTTGTAGGCTATATTTATGTTTTGTAATTGCCTTTGCTACTGTGACAGTAAACAAAGAAAACCCTGTGTTTTGTGTTATGTCTTATATTCTCATTGGTCCATTTAGACAATTGCATGACAAACTAAGTACCTTGGGAGCAGCAGGTTTAGGAGTGACCCACACATCTTCAAATAATGCTGTAAGAAAATAAAGAGCAGTCAAAATAATGGTGACCGAGATTTATTTAGTTATTATTTCATTGTTACTTAAGGAATGAGTCAAATCTCTAACTGTTATCATCCGGACATCACTACTTCGAATCCTGAAGATACCACAGCCATCCGTAGCTGGGAGTCCAAGAGAGCAAAACTGGCCTGTACTCTCAGGGAGGGAGGGGTGGCATACTCTCTCTCCCCTATCAATTACAACGATGCTAGCTAATCATGGGTGTCTGAGAGCTCATGCATAACTTTCCTCCGAGTGTTATGCCGCGCCTAACATTGTATAAGCAGCAGTTCAAAAAAAATGTGGTCAGCTGGCAACACATGCATCAGAGGAAGCACGTGATAGCCTTCGCCTTCCCTGGTTGGTTGCTGCCATGTGATAGGGGAGAGCTGTCTGGTGGGTAGGAATCGGCCATATCTAAATTAGGGAGAAAATTGGGGGAAAATAAAAAAAACATCTCTAGCTGTATTTTCTAGACTAACATTTAATTTTTCTCCCTACTAACATATTCAGTAAGTTATAAAGTGAAGCTATATGATGTATTTTTTTCATGGGCCTAATTATAGTTATTATTTTTTTACCTTAAACTTTTCTGTGTTCAGGTGAATTTACAGATATTTTCCAGATCTTACAGAATCGAAAACATCAGAACTGTAGCAAACAATGCAGTGCATTGTCTAAAGCAACACTAATGGGACAAACACTAAACAAGACTTCACAAATAAGAGTCTGTAATGTGCCATTTGGGAGGCAGGACAAAAATGATGGAAAATACAGTTGTCCAGCATATTACTATCCTTATACAAAAATTTATTTATTTATTTATTTATTTATTTAACTATATGCAGACTAAATTCACTTTTTATTATAACCCCTATTATTATTGATATCATTATTGATCAGTATTATCATCATCATTATTATTACTATTGTTATCAGTATTCCGGCTATTATTATTTTTATTTATTTTTTTATTTTTTTATTTTAATAGACACTGTATGTTCTGTGGAGGAAACACTAAAAATGATCACTGGAAAATTCTATATTGGATTGTATAGTGACAAGGTCTTACTCTGCAGTTCCTCCTGTCCCTCAGGTAACAGGGTGTGACCGAGGCCTCGAGCTGGTGATGTGAACAGAGAGGGACTGAGATTCAGGCCTTCTCGAAACCCCAGCAGTGGCAGAAATGGCAGCACAGGTGTCTGTGGGAAGGTGGGACTATCATCCAACTGGTTTTCGCCCAAAGGAGGAAGAACTCCAAACATCCGGTCTTTCAGAATAAATGAGCTATTTACAGTAAAAATGTAACATGGCATAAGTCAAAGGCAGCTTCAGTGATGATTCACACAGTTTCACAGTATAGCTGGAATTTATGTAAGGAATAAAACACTACAGGACATGCTGTTATAGGAAAATATTCAATGACGAGGGGGTTGAAATGAAGTGGCATTACTCTTACCACCCCGAAGTTGATTATTTTCTTTTAACAGCACATCAAGTCCTTTCATCGAGTGTTTTATTCATCTTATACCACAGCAATTTAGCAACATTTGAATTTTTTTATTAAAGAATAACAGTGCACTTTTTATCCATTTATATTATGGCATTTAATGTTGTGGAACATTTGCAAAACAAGTTAGTTCCTGTTATCACTCATGTTATAGCAGCTATAAACAATCATTCTCTCACCAGCTTCTCTTTTTTCTCTCTGCATTGAGGGTGTGGTCGAGCGTTGGCTGTGAACGGCGAGGAGTCAGGTTGAACCAGCAGGTAACAGGTGACAAGTTACACCTGTGTCTACTGGCTGTCTATTAATGTGTGTCTCTGTGTGTCTTTCAGTTGGCCAGTAACGAGAGAGAGCTGTGTTCCCCAGCACCGTGTTGGTGCATGCCCTTGCATAGATAAAGTCACTAAAAAGTGAAAGTTGGAAATAAAAATAAAACCGTACCTGTTCTGTGAAGCCTGCTTCCCAGTTCCTCATTTCTCCCAGTCAAAAAGCTGTTACACTGGTGCCAAAACCCGAGAGTGAGGAACAAAACGCTGTCATGGAGTCCTTGCCACTCAAGATGTTCATCCATGCCCTCACCACTGCCCAACAAAACCAGCACCAGGCGCTGGTCACCATGTGCCACGAGCAGGAGTGGCGCTTCGAGGCTTTGCTACAGGCCCAGCAGGAGGACCGCAGGGCGCTCCTGCGTCTCATCACCCCCACAGGTGCCCTGGCCACTGAGTCAGCGGGCTTCCCCCACGTCACCCTCACGAAGATGGGGCCGCACAATGACCCCGAAGCCTTCTTAGCGCTCTTTCAGTGAGCCACAGAGGCATGGGGATATCCAGACGAGCAGCTTGCAGCTCGCTTACTGTCGCTCCCGTGAAAAACGGCCTTTTCCACCACGTTTGGGTTACACCAATTTGTCACGCTTCCGTTTGGGTTGTTTGGAGCCCCATCAATATTTCAGCATCTCATGGACAGAATCCTCTGTCCCCACAGTGCGTATGCCGCTGCCTACTTAGATGA
>JAOTRR010000022.1:20608374-20619827 GCA_028570945.1 Gogo arcuatus
AGGCCGCTGTGCATTCTGGGATACGGAGTTCCGAGCCTTCGCTGACGTGACAGTTGTGGCCTTGCACTTCCAGGATCCTGGGTTTGATCCTGAGCTCAGGTGACTGTGTGGAGCTTGCTTTTATTCCAGGGCTTTGAATATACAGTCCCCTCAGAAAGTATTGGAACATCAAAGCCAATTAGTCTGTTTTTGCTATACACTAAAGACATTTCGGTTTGAGATCAAAAGATGAATATGAAACGATAGATCAGATTTCCAGCTTTCATTTCCTGACATTTACAACTAGATGTGCTGAACAACTTAGAATATGACACCTTTTGTTTTAACCCTTCCATTTTCCAATTGATCAAAAAATATTGGAACATGTGACTGACAGGCGTTTCTTGTTGTCCAGGTGTATCCTGTTAGATTGATTGTTTAAACAATTAATAGCTCTGAATGTCTACTCTTGATTTAAGCCCTGGATTTTGACTGTGAAGACTGCATTTGTTGTTAAAAATGATAAACCAACATGAAGACCAAAGAGCTGTCTATGGGAGAAAAGCAAGCCATTTTGAAGCTGAGAAAAGAGGGAAAGCTCTATCAGAGCTACTGCATAAGCATTGGACATAGCCAATACAACAATTTGGAATGTACTGAAAAAGAAAGAGACCACTGGTGTACTAACAACCAGACATCAAACAGGTCAGCCAAGGAAAAAAAAACAGCAGTTGATGACAGAAACTTTGTGAGAGATGAAAAAACAACAACAACAAAAAATAACAGTCAGTGTCATCACCAACAATCTCCACAAAGCAGGGGTGAAGGTATCACAATCCACCATTCAAAGAAGACTTCTAGGGAAGAAATAGAGAAGCCAAACCACAAGATGCAAACCACTCATCAGCAGTAAGAATCAGAAGGTCAGATTGGATTTTGCAAAGAAATACAGAGATGAGCCGCAAAAGTTCTGGAACCAAGATTAACCTCTACCAAAGTGATGGAAAGGCCAAAGTGTAGAAAAAGAAAGGATCTGCTCATGATCCAAAACATATGATCTCATCTGGTAGTGTCATGGCTTGGGCTTGCATGGATGCTTCTGGAATGGGCTAACTAGTCTTTATTGATGATGTAACTCATGATGATAGCAGCAGAATGACTTCAGAAGTCTACAGAAACATTCTGTCTACCAATTTACAAAGAAACACATTCAGTCTAATTCATCATGCAGCAAGACAATGACCCAAAACACTGCCAACACAACAAAGGACTTCATCAGGGGAAAAAATGGAAGGTTTTAAACTGTCCAAATCAAACAACATGACCTTAACCCAACTGAGCATGCATTTCACCTCCTGAAGAGGGGACTGAAGGAGACACCCCCCCCCCCCAAAAACAACAACAAACAAACAAACAAACAAAAAAGCCCACCTCAAATAAACTGTGGAAAGTACCCTGGAAAACCATCACAAGAGAAGAATGCAACAGTTTGGTGATATCATTAGGTTGCCGTCTTGATGCAGTTATTGCACGCAAGGGACATGCAACTAAATATTAAGTGTTATTAACTTTAATTTACTTTAAGACTATCTGTTTCAATATTTTCACTCACCTGACTGGGTGCCATGCTCTAAGTTGTTTAACACATCTAGATGTAAATATCAGAAAATGAAAGCAGAAATTCAAATCTATCATTTCATATTCATCTTTCAATGAATATCTAACTCAAATGTCTTTAGAGTATAGGAAAAAAACAAAAGAATTGGCCTTGCTGTTGATAATGATCAAATCATGTTGGCTGTACAAAAACTGTGTTAATGCAAATCAATTTATAAATGTGGAATCAATGTACACATTTGAATTAATTAAATTTAATGAACATTTTTATCAATGTACAGATAAATGACCAAAGGGATTACAAAAGCTACAATAAAAGGGTAAATGAATTTACTTAATTGGAATGTGTACATCAGTGCCCCTCAATTGAAATATCTTACTTCAACATAAATTCATTATGAATAAAATGCATTTTTACAGCCATTGAGTTAACTTGTTTGTTCCATGGGAATTGATTTACATGAACACCATTTTAAGTGCAGTTTGCGATCATTTGATTTTGTATAGCTAACATGATTAATAAAAACAAAAGGTAACCCCACACAGGCATGTGTGAGGTGTGAAGCTATGCTGTCTTTATGAGGTGGTCAAGCTACCCACTGCACCACCATTCCACAGACAAGTTGCCTAATGAGGTTAACACTAAGGCAATGGATCACACTCACACTGTATAACTGTGCATTTTTGTATACAAATTAGCAGCTCCTGGTTTTTTTTGTTTGTTTTTTTTTTGAGGTCAAACTGCTCACCAGCTCTGAATATTGAAGTACTTAGTGAATAATGAATGGGTCAGGTTACTCGTTTATTTATGAATGACTTTACTTATCATGTTAGTTACAAAGGGTTTCAGGAAACACTTGAATTAAAGAATGTTCTTCGTATTTTGCGTTATGAACATTTCGAGAAACCCACCCCTGATCTGTGGATGTACCGCAACATTAAATGTAACTTTAAACAGAAAAAAAGTTTGCCATCATTTTTTAATAAATTTAGTAAAATGTAATTGTTGGCAAATTGCTGTGGTATAAGAGGAATAAAACACTTGGGGAAATGCTTTTATAGGAAAATCAACTTTGGGGTGGTAACCATAACTCTGCTTTATCACACCACCCTATTATTTTCCTATAACATCAGACCCTATCAAATTTTATAATTCACATATAACACTATTTACTTTATATTGGATTGACAGTTTGAATATAAGCAGGATTCCCATAAGAGTTAAGAAACATTTTTCAGATTTTACCATCACTTATATGCCTGCCAAATGTTGCATGGCAATGACTCTAATGACCCTTTCCAGACTGACTAAAACACACTCTGCAATCATTCCTAATCCAATATCATTTAATTATAAGTTTTACTTAAACTGCATATGAAGCGGATTTTTTTCAATGGATTTCAGTAAACATAATGTTGAAACATACAACTGCAAAGTTTGAGATGACAATAATAAAACCTGACATTTATATGAGGCAAAGAAATTTCATGGGCTTACTAAAAAAATTGTCTGTTTGTAACTCACAGCCAAAACATATCATACAACACCGCCGTGACGTCATGTTGGTTGCAAACCTATTATCACATATTTCCTTTCACTATGGCAGACAGTAAACACAAAAAAAGAGGAGGTCGATATTGTGTTGCCGGAGCACCAAATAATGTTAGGTGTATGAACACAACTTTTACCCCTGGTATAAGGATGCATCAGTTCCCATCCGATCCGGCTCCGAGACGAAACTGGGCCAAATGTGTGCAGTGGCATCGCCCAGACTTTCACAAACCTCTGAGCAAATATACTTCGTTATGTTCAGCACATTTCAAAAATAGCTGTTATGAAAGAAGGTATTGTATTCCAACCAGAGACTCCGTCACGATAAGACCACCAGAAATCATCAGTGAATGCCAAAAAAGACAAGTTTATACACCAAAATGTTATATTTTATGTCAATAGAGAGTGAACAATTTGTGTCACATGATTTATTGTTCTTATTGTTCGTTTCATGGACCTTTGCCACAAGTACGACTATTAAGACCTATTCTTGTAGAGATGGAATAATGAATAAACATTCAGGCTAGCCTATTTATTATTCATTAAGCAACAAAACTAGGTATTGCTTTGTAAAGAGCCTCATCAATACCACTAAAGGTAAAATGAAAATGAAAGGCTAGGTTTTATGTTGTATTTCATGCTGTTATGCCGGTGGTATAGCTCTTTGTCATATCACAGCACTGATCTCTACATAGAGCTCATAGTCATACAAATGGCGCTGCATGCGACACACAATTTATGTTTTGCTTTTCCTTTCCTTCAAGGAATAATTTTATTCAAATAATGTAGTCTAAAACTTACTAAGCCTCAACAGATACCATTCTTTCATAAAGTGCTTCTAATACTGTTTGAGTAAGACCATCAATATCAGCTTGTTCATCTATATTGTTGTCTTGGTCTTGCTCAACCTTGGCCCAGTCCTTCGGACATATATTTTTAGATAGAGGGGGGTTTTGACTAAAATTTAATAGGGTTTTCTTTTGTTTTTATGGACTTTCCACATACAAGTGTTTTATTTGCTTATTGCACAGTAGGTAAAAACGAAAAAAGAAATCGCTTCATATGCACTTTAAGTATTCAAAGTGATGGCCGCAGGCTTACTCACTGTTAGAGATCAATGTCTGGTTAAGAATACACTAAACAACTACGTAAAATATTATCAAAGTTCAAGGACTGTATCAAAACAATATAAGACTAATGTAACATTTAAGCATATAAAACCAAACCAAATACCAACTACGCCTCTTGTCTAGAGATACTATCTCAATGGGAAAAACACACACATTTTTAAAATTGACTTGGGTATGATCTAGATAGTGACCCCTGTATCTATGGGCTGTATGTCTCAGTGGCCAACTTTCCAGCCAAACTTTTCTATTTTTCTATGACTTCACAAATACTGTATTTACACGACATCTTACACTTATCTCATCTCCCGTTTGTTTTCTATGTCAGTTTTCTGATCTATGCCTGGGAACTGACAAGAAGCCAGAACCTGCAGCCTTCTACATTGTTTAATCACCTCTTCTTGCAAGAGTTGTCTTTCAGTTTCATACTTCCTGGCGGCATGGCTTCACCAACACCACAGACCTGTGTACACAGTTAAACAACAACAACAAAAACTTAATTTAAAAATTATTAATTACATCTCTTCAACCTTGAGGCAAGTGGACATTTTAAGTCACGTGACTGCCACAGATCCGTATTTAACATTAATTTGTCTTCTGACCACGCAAAGACTTAAAAAATAAAGAATGAAAAAAAGCACCAACCTGACAGCTTAGTGTAAAAAGTTGGACAATTAACATGCAAAGTATAATTAACACCTTTGATATATAAATTCTTCTGGTGTTTCGTTGACTTACCTTTATTAACACCTTTAATAAATTGTTATGACAGAATCAGTACAGCCCCGTTCGCAGTACTGTTTAGGTGCCATTGGCTGCAATGAAAATACTTCGAGCCAATTATTTTCCTGGTTCGCGTTGATTGGCCAGCGCACAACCAATAAAACGCTTAAGCTATATATCAAACGAATTTGTATCCTCGCGCAACATTCTAATCCTATCTTATTGGCAGCTGCGTTGCTATGCTGTTACTACGCGGAAAATGTTATACAGCTGTCATGAATTTCACCTCAGTTGTCAATATTAAGTAATTCACAAAACACCGGAAATAAAGAAAAATTACCTTATGGGACAAACATATTCGTCTTTTGCCTGTTTTGTTTGTGTTACCTTCAGGTAACCAATATACAAATTACATGACCACAGCCTCGATGTGTGAAAATGATTCTTTTTTAAGTGATTTGATTCATTAGTTCAGTAGACTAAATGATTTTTTACCCTCTGATTCGTTTTCGTTCACGTTTGAACGAACCAGTGGGATTATAGACATAGAAGATTATATGTAGCTAATAGATCCGTGTAGGACGGGATGAGTGTGCACGAGCTCTTGTGCTGCTTTTCTGCAAAAATGAATAAGGTGATCGTTTGCATAGTTGGATCAATGAATCTTTTAGATGTAGTACAGTCAGTCCACGCCGATTTACTCAGACAGATTATCCGGCACATCGCTCTCACACAGTGTTCCAGCTGAGAGCCGCGCGCGTGCTGTGTTCTGTTCGGGAGAAAGACGATGCGAATGGTATATGAATATGAACTGCTACATAATGCATGTCGGAATGGTCATGTAGAATAGCGGGGACGATGCAGTTTACCATCCTTTCCTAAAACTAGGTGACTGCATTAAGGTTGAGCTTTGTGTGCTGTTTCTATCCCAGCAAACTGGCTGAACTCTCAGTGCAGTGCGGGTAAGTGCGTTACTCTACTGTAGATACTGTATTCTTATGTAGCCCAGTATTGCTGTAACTGTTACAGGGTCATTGCGCATTTTTGCTCGGCATTGCTACAGTATTTATTAAGGTCTGTTGTCTTTATCAAATAATCTTCGACTAAAAAGATCATTTTAACTGTTCTGTAATTATTATACAGAGACTTTAAAATCACAGTGTTAATAGAATTTGCAGTATCAATAGCACTGTGCAGTAGAGTTTGGTTTTGTAGTGTTTAGTGTTAACTGTAGTTTATTATATAGTCTGTTGTCTATATTTATTGTATTTATCAACTTTGCACTGTCTGTCACAGTGTTACTTATTCTGTTGTCTGACATTGTGTTATGTTGAGTGCAGCACTGTGATTCTGGGGGAGTTATATTTCATTCCTAACATTGCTGTTTATGACTGATAATCTCAGCCTGGTTGAGGTGGTGGTACAGCAGGTAGCATTGCAACTTCATAGCCCCAGGGTCCCTGGTTTAACTCCTGGTTTCATAAAGCATTGGTGTCAAAGTACACTATATGGCCAAAAGTATGTGGACCCCTGGCCATCACACCTATATGAGCTAGTTGGGTGTCCCATTCCAAACCCATGGGTATTATTATGGAGTTGCCCTGTCTTTGCAGATATAACAGCCTCCACTCTTCTGGGAAGGCTTTCTACAAGATTATGGAGTGTGTCTGTAGGAAGCTGTGCAAAAGAGCATTTGTGAGCTCAGGCACTGATTTTGGACAAAAAGGCCTGGCTCACAACTGACGGTCCAATTCATTCCAAAGGTGTTCGTTGGGGATGAGGTCAGGGCTCTGTGCAGGCCACCGGAGTTCCTTCACACTAAACTCATCATTTGTTTGTTCATGTGTTAGACTCCTAGATGACATCCTGCCATTGCCTTGCCACAGCCAGCGCCACGTTACTCCCCTCAGGCAGGTCATCCTTGGTGCACTCCTCTCCCTCTCCACCACACATCAGCAGATGGGCCATTGTCTGGACTTCTCCACAATCACACTTGTCGGTCTCTGAAAAACCCCACTTCATCAAATTGGCTTTGCACCGTCCTGGAGCAATGCGAAGGCGGTTAAGGGCTTTCCAAGAAACATAGGGCTGGTGGTGTCCTGCTGCCATCTGTTGCTTGGGTTTTGTTGGTGGCACAATTGGCTCTAGCTCCATGAAGCTATGCCGGCTTTTCAATCATTTCATAGCGTGCTGGTGATTGTGCAGGGGGCATCGGGGTCTGTGTCCGCCTTGAAACGCTCAATCAAACCATGTCTTTATGGACTTCACTTTGTGCACAGGGGCACAGTCTTGCTGGAAGAGGAAAGGGCCTTCCCCAAACTGGTGCCACAAAGTTGGAAGCATACAATTGTCTAAAATGTCTTTGTGTGGTGTAGCATTAACATTACGCTTCACTGGAAGTCATGGGCCCAAACCCTGAAAAACAGACTAGACCATTATCACGCCTCCACCGAACATTACTTTTGGCACTACGCATTCCGGTAGGTAGTGTTCTCCTGGCATCTGCTAAACCCACCTTCGTCAATCAGACTGCCAGATAGTGAAGCATGATTAATAACCAGATAATATGTTTCCACTGCTCCAGAGTTCAGCAGGGGTGTGCTTTACACCACTCCAGCGGACGCTTGGCAGTGCTACTCAGCCATGGAAAGCCATTTATCGAAGCTCACAACACACGGTTCTTGTGTTTATGTTGCTTCAAGAGGCAGTTTGGGGCTCTGTAGTGAGGGATTCAAGAGAGGATAGGTGATTTTTTAAAATTATAGCACTGACAGTTGACTGGGGCAGATCTAGCAGGGCAGAAATTTCATGAACTGACTAGTGGCAAAGGAGGCATCTTATGACAGTGCCATGTTTAAAGTAACAGCTCTTCAGTTTGACCCATTCTACTGCCAATGTTTGTCTATTACGTGAACAACAGAAATAGATGAGAAGGAAAGTTATTGACATAGATCAGTCTGGAAAGGGTTACAAAGCCAAGGTTCTGGAACACAAGCAAGCCATAGTAAGTACCATTTTTCCAAATGAAGAAAACTTCAAATAGTGATGAATCTTCTCAGAAATGACCTGCCTACCAAAATTCACCCTCATCCAGAAGTCACAAAAGAACCCAGATGAACATCTAAGGAACTGCAAACCTCGCTCACCTTAGATAAGGTCAGCATTCATTATCTAACCATTAGAAAGATCCTGAAGGAAAATGTCTGGTCATTAGTCCGCGATCTGAAGTTGAAGCACAATGGAGTTATGCAGCAAGACAGTGATCCAGAGCACAAGAGCAACTCTTCTGAATGGCTCTAAAGAAAAAAAATACATTTTTGTTGTGGCCTTGGCAAAGTCCTAACTTGAACCCCATTGAAATGTTGTGCTCAAAAAGAAGACCAATGTAGATGAATTAAAGCAATTCTGCAAAGAAGACTGGGCCAAAATTCCTTCACAGCAATGTGAAAGACTGATCTCCAAATATTGGAAGTGCTTGGTTGCAGTTGTTGCTTAACCTACCATTAAGTTTAGGGCAATAATTACTTTTTGACACGGGTGATATACTGTAGATGTTGCATGGCCCTTTCCTTCAATCAATACAGTAATTATTTTAAAAATGTGCATTGCATTTCTTCATGTGCTCTTTGTCTTATATTACATGTTGTATGAGATATAAAACCATTTAGTGTGACAAATATGCAAAAAATAGAGGAAATCGGGGGGGGGGGGGGGTTCACAACCCGAAGCTAATATAGGGCAAATACCTTTTCATGTACTTGATGCACTATCATGTCATTTAATACCATGCATGTATGTCTAAATCGTCACACTGACCTCCAAAGACCATTTGAACATAAGAGTGCGTGAAATCCCAGAATAATGTACAAACGTAATATCCATCCATTATCTATACCACTTATCCATCAGGGTCACAGGGGAAGGTGGAGCCAATCCCAGCTGACTTCAGGCGAGAGGCGGGCTACACCCTGGGCAGGTTTCCAATCTATCGCAGGGTTAACACAGCGACAAAAAAAACACTCACAGGCATTTTAGAGTAGCCAATTGACCTAATCCACATGTCTTTGGACTGTGGGCACACAGGCATGGGGAGAACATGCAAACACTGCACAGAAAGGCCCCAGTCAGACACGAGGTTTGAACCCAGAACCTTCTTACTGTGAGATGACAGTGCTAACCACTACATCACCGTGTTGCCAAAGCATACCATACAAAACTTTAATATAAATTTCTTTTATAGTAAAAATAATACTGTCATCCAAATTAATTATTTTGCTTTGAGCCTGACGTGGGGACTGACACCAAACTATGACCTGAGGAAGAAGGTGATTTGGCTACAAGATGGAGCTACAACTGTTTTTGGCTCTGCCGTGTCATTTTGTTTATGATTATAGATAACAGTTTGAAATCACAGTGTTAGAAATCACATGTGATATGCAGTTTGCACAGTGCTAAAATGGCAGCTATAAGCTCCCATTACTTGTTAGTTAAGTTAATCAATGCAATACTAAAGAAGCAAATTTAAGACACTGAATATAAATTGGCTGATTGACTAAATCTGGATTAAGGGTTAAATTGTTTTGCAGAAATATTCCAATAGAATTTGCAGTTGAGGATGTGGAAACTGGTAGTGTAAATGAAGCTATTTTAACTATTCATGTGTCTGTTCATAGATTGTGTTACTTGCTGCACAGTCTGAGATGAAGCACAGAAGGTCCAAGGCACCTCACCTGAGCTGTGTTTTTGGCTTATGCAGTCAGCTGCCTATTTGCCGAATGAGAATGCTGCTGCTCTGCTTGTGCATGCTGCTGGCAGTGACTCTGAGTCTGGGATTAATGCTGTCTGACCATGATGCAAGAAGATCCGAAGATTTATTAGACAGAGTTCCAGACCTTAAAAATGATAAAGTGAGTAACCTGCATCTCTCTGCTTTGTGTGTTTAATTAAGATGACACAGACCTGTCTGAAATGTAGACCCTTTGTTGAATCTTTATATGAAATTAAAAGCAGCTGTGAGTATGCGTCATGAAGGCTTGACTGCATGATGGAAATGTGTATCTTTGAGTCTCTATATGGAAACCTTCAAGTCAGAAAAAGGAAGTCATTGCCATTTATATCTGCCACTGTGCTGTCTGTTCCTAACATTAACTGAGTGGATTTTAAAGCCATATTTATAAAGACTCAAATTTTTGTATAAACTGTCATACTACAGTACATTGATAACTGGCTAAAATTTAAAGGATTTCAGGATTTGAGGGTTTGAATTCATATTTAACATGAGCTAAGCTGAAAGAATTCATTTAATTTATAATTATTTATCATTTTTTATTTTTTGGTATAAAGTTCTTCCTACTTATAGGGAGGTTCTCCTTGCTTTGTTCACTGCAGGCTAAGGCACTAATGTCTGTAAAGCGGCTTTGAGACAATCTGCACTATAACATTTAAAATTCTAAATAAAATGCTTTCAAGACCTTAATACGAAAATATCACATGCACATATCTAACATGTCAGTCTGGGCATCTCTATCCCACACCTCTTAATTAATGCGTACTAATTTTTTTCCTAGCTGACTCACAGACCGAGTAAGCCCACCACGGCCCAGGTGAAGCGGCTGGTCTCTGAGGTGAACTGGGCGCGGTTACGGTATGCCCTTCTCCAGCCTATCCTCATAGAGCGACACCCAGGCTCTCGTGGTAGCCGTACTGTTCGAAGGGTAAGTTATGAACAAATAATGAGAAGATGGACAAGCAGCTTATTAATCAAATGTGTCAAAAATATTTTAAAACAAGGAATACTTCAGAGAACATATGGGCAGTTACCATTTCTTCAGAATAATTTCTTCACACATGTCCCTAAACTGAGAAACAAAATATTTACGTGATACACACTAACAAAATGTAATACTATATAATTGTAATATAAACCTATGGCCAGTTGTTGGGGAGTGAATAAACATGTTGTAGAATGGTTTCATTAATTCCTCTTCAAAGGCATTTCACTTAAGTTTTAAATGTGTATAACCTGTCCTTTCAGAGATGGGACTACTTTTTGAGGGAGGAATTTGTGCATTTGTTACCAGAATGCTTGTGTGGATCTAACTAAAAAGTGAAAGAAATCAGAAATACTCTTTACTGTATTGTCCCAGTGATGGAAAGTTGAATAAGGTCAATAAGTACAGCATTGGTAAGAGTTTCTTTCATGTCTGTCTCATCTTAGCACCTTTATTGATTGAAGGTAACGTTTTTTTTTTTAATTTGCAGTATATAGTTTTACATCGATAAAATCCAACAGCTGCCCTTAGACTCCCATTATAAGTGAGTTTTGAGTGATTAGGTGTTTAGCTCTTTTCTCAGAACTGGGAAATGTGCCATAATTCATGTCTGTGGTAATCACACATACTAGTGCATCTCAAAAAATTAGAATATCGTGAAAAAGTTCATTTTTTTCGTAATTT
>JAOTRR010000022.1:20633469-20647539 GCA_028570945.1 Gogo arcuatus
GTGAGTGTGAATGGTTGTTTGTCTCTGTGTTAGCCCTGTGATAGATTGGTGACCTTCCCAGGGTCCCAAAGTCAGCTGGGATTGGCTCAGGCTTCCCCCATGATCCTGACGGATAAGCAGTATAGATAACGGATGGATGGATAGATAATAGAATAATAAGATAAAAATAAGATAAAAAATTACGTAATAATATTTGTACTCAATACACATAACCTTGTGCATATATACAAGCTGTCGCCTCTCTGTTTTCTATAGGTTTCTCTCTCCACACTCCCTCTGTCTCCACTATGGTGCGTCACAGTAAGCTTCAGAAACAGGTGTTATCTCTGTACCGTCAGTTCCTGCGTGCTGGACAGGACAAACCTGGTTTTTTACCCAAAATACGGGAGGAATTTCGCATAAACTCCGCCATCCAAAAGACAGATGTGATGCATATAGAATATTTGTGTCGACGAGCTCAGAGGCAGCTGGAGCAACTTCGAGACGTGAACACCAAACAGCTGGGTTTCTTCAGCAAGACCAAGGAGGACAGCTAATGGCTATAATAAAAATATACATATAGGTTTAAGAAGCTGATGGACAAGTAAGTTTTCTCAGGTACCAGTAACACTGCACAATAACACTATTCTTACAAATGAAAGTGGTGTTCAGTAATAATGTCAATGTCTTTGACAGAATAATTTACATAGAGTTGCCAGTTTATCAGGTCCACCTACTGTACAGATCATGCACTTACTTTCTGCAGCCCATCAGTTGTTGCACACAAAAGCATTTCCATTAATAGACAGAATAAAGGGGGTGGTAAAGTAGCACCACTGAGCAGATATTATTTGGATGGTGGTTTATTCTCATTCCAGCAGTGAAATGACATAAGCCCATTTTACACAGCCTGTTCAAGGCGGAAATCTTAGGCCTTTATTCCACCTCACGTTCTGTATAAAACGTCCAAATGCAGAATGGTGGGGTCTGTGCTGTTCCACCTCTGAGCCAGAACGATTGGTAGTAACAGAGCCAGAATCAACATCTGTGTAAACAGGACAGCTGGCATGGCAGGACAGGGGTGTGATGTTTTTGATATTGACGTTCTTTTGACATTCTTCTTTCAGAGACCAGCGCCAGTTCAAACGTCTCCGTCTACAGCATCTTAGGTCTGCGCGCCTTTCTGCGTCAAATCACTTCCTACTACTCTTCACTTTCTCCTCAAACATATTTCTGATCACACAAACATGTTGCTTGCATGAGTCTCTCCACTCCTCTCTTCCTTGTTACCTTGATCTCTCTCTCTCTCTCTCTCTCTCTCTCTCTCTCTCTCTCTCTGCCTGTTTGCGAGCACAGTTTTCTGTGACACTTTTTTTTCCCCCTGAAAAGCTGGCTCGACTAAAGGACACAAACATGTTGTAGTCTATATATTGAGACTATTACTTCCCTTAAACATGAATTATTTAGCGGAAGTGATTACATGTTGCATATTATGCTCAGCAACTTGGCTTGTGTATAAATGTCCACGGCTAAAGCACCTCAACACTCAGTTCAGCTGAAGTGTATGCTCAGGGTATTCATATTTCTAACACGTAGCTACGTCACCCTAGACGCTGGCGTTCCATTGTGTCACATCACGCCTCTGGTTGCGGGACACTGGCTCGCAATGTAAAAACACACTGGCGCGGCTTCATGCCAGCTTTATTTGGTTCAGTGTAAACCACTAAAGGAATATTGAGGTGCCTTCTTTACGCAAATATTATGGAATATGTGTAAAATAGTGTGATAGTGTGTATGTGGTGCTGGTACGAGTGTACAGTCAGTAATTTTAAACATACAAATTGGCCTGTTAGCAGCTGTACCTGATGATAAACCAGCAGCTTGGTGTACGCCTGTATAACACTCAAACTCGTACTCATTACCCTGGAAGTATTTTCCTTTGTGTGGTCAGGTAGTGAAATGTGGCTGAATAAAGGTTGAAGTATTTTGCTATATTATAATACTGATGTGTGAACGCCGCCTTACCATGAAATAGTCTCAAATGCTGAGAGAAAACTATAAACAAAACTACCTACCTACTGATGTTTGACCAGCAACTTCAAAAATTCAGTCACGTGAAATATACATATGTATTAATTTATCCAGTACCACAACCAGCTTTGATGTGTGTTTGGGGTCATTACCCAGTTGTATCCAGGTTTCTGATGGTGTGAGGTTATGCTGAAGAATTCTGAGGCAGTCCTCTTTCTTCATTATTCCAGCTACTTTGTGCAATCCACCAGTTCCATTGGCAGTAAAACAGCCCCAGAGCATGATGCTACCATCACAATGCTTAACACGTGGTAGAGTCTTCCTCTGTACCTCTGGTCATTGTGGCCAAATAACTCAATCTTTGTCTAATCTGACCATAAAACTTTCCTCCAGATGGCTTTTTCTTTTTCCATGTGGTCAGCTGCAAACTCTAGTCAAGCTTGAATGTATTGATTTTGGAGCAGGGGCTTCTTTCATGGATGGCAAGCTCTCAGTATATGGTGATGTAAAACTCACTTGACTGTAGACAGTGTTCCAGGCAGGCACCACTGAATTAATAATCTGTGTGGGTGTATGTATATTTTTGACCCTGTATGTATATTTTTGACCCTGTGTTGATTTCAGAAAAACCAAAATAAATTAAAACTTTAAGCTGTGACAGCACAGGCAAACATATCAGGACAAACACCAAACCCGTACGAATGCCTGGGTAGATATTTTCAGCAACTTTCAAACAATGCTAACCAGAAGCCTTAGCATCTGAAACAAGCTAATGTTAGCCTGACTGCAACGTCACAGTAACATGAGATAGGCATTACAGAGTGTTACTGTAATCATTACCATATTAGCTTTGTGGTTAATGTTTTTCGAAAATCAAATCAAACATAAACCAAACAGGGGTAATTAGTATCGGTTTTGAATCCTTTCAGAAGTGAGAGCGGGGAGGGGGAGGGGGGCTGCCTGCAGTGTGTGCTCGAGTAGTGATTGACACACTGTCAAACACGCCTCCCAGCTCTGCTTGGTTGTTTTCATTCGAGTGCGGTGGAATCTTGCAAATGGCATTAGGAGCACTAGGTGGAGCCAGAGGAGCCTGATTTTTTTCATAAAATTATCTGTCTCATGTACTACTGTTAGGACATAGCGACAGTTTCAGCAAATACGACAGTTATTTTTATACGGGTGACCTACTGCAGCTTTAAATCTGCGTTATAATGCACTGATCGATCTGAGCCACTCGGGGGCGCTGATGCCTGACGGACGCCATTAAAACTCTCCAACAGAAAAAGCAGTCAGTGTAAACAGGAAGTGAAATAGGTGTTGAAATAGAAGGTACGTTATGACTAATAGCAAAACGTTATTTGATTAATTACTAAGTTTTTTTTACCGTAAGGAAATGTAAAAGGGGTTTCTTTATAAACCGATCTCTTAACACAGGTAGAAAAAAATGGCGGAGTCGAGAAAGACAAGCTCGAGGAGCGAGATGACAGACGCTCAGTTAATTCAGCAGGTTAGTTAAATTATAATAAAGCTAACAGTATAAACTATATTAAAGCCAAACAGTAGTATAATAAAACCTTAAAATCTAATAGCTATAACAAAGCTGTAATAGGCTTGAAATAAAACTAACATTTATACAAATGAATTAGTTTTTGCTTCCTTCTCTCCCCCATTTCAGGCCTATAGAACTACTTAACTAATTTTGTTGCAAATGCCCATATCAGTTATATTAATAGTAAAGAGTAAATTGTAAAAGAATAAATGTTTACATTTTATTTATAATTAAGCATACTGTTTTATTAATGTACTGTATTACCTCTAAATCTGTGGGCATTACTACAAATCCTATAATAATATAGTTGCAAACATGAAACATTCTCATGTAATGCTGTTACTCTGTGTTGCTCTCCCAGCATGAGAATGCAATTGCTTGTGATAATACTGGCTTCTTAACTGTAAATCTGTGTATTGTGTGTTAAATTCAGTTAGCTCTGCTTGGCTGGCTGAACACTGACAGTGTTGAGTTTAAACAGTTCCTCACAGCCGTTACTGGCATGCAGGTGGCCCGAGAAGTCCTTAATAGGTTATCGGGTCAAGGAAAAGTGGACGCTTACAGGGTGAGGTGTTTGTCAATCACATTATTATTATTATTGCAGTTTGTTTTATATATAGCACTTCAAGAATGTTCATTCATTCATTCATTCATCTTCAGTAAGCATTTTATCCTGGTCAGTGATGGTGGGTTCACAGTCTGTCCAGGGGACACTGGGTGTGAGGTAGGAATACATACAGAGCGCTATGCGCACACAGTCGCTCATACTGGCATGTTTTTGGAGGTGGGACGAACCCAGAGAGACCCAGAGGAAAGCCCCAGAGACACAGGGATAACATGTGAAACTCCACACAGATGGTAATCTGAGCTCAGGAATGAATTGGGGGCCAACCTGAGGCAGCACTGCTATCCTTGGTACCACTGTGCTACCCAATTAAGAACAGTAATATATAATATTATAGGTATACATGGATATGGCAATGCTGTGTGTGTTTTTTTTTTTAATTTAAAAAAAATACAATACTGAGAGCACGGCTCTGGGTATTGGCTAATAATACTGACTTGTTATGTTAAGCATCACAAATGTGATGGTGTATTTTATGTCTGGTGTTCAAATACACTTCTTGTGTCAGTGAATGTCACAATACAAAAATACACCAGTGGATCAGATGGAAAAATTTCATCCAATATTTAACTAGAGTTTCAGGTCAGTATTGACATGGTAACATCACTCGGTATCGGATTGGTACTAATTTATTTTAATATAATTTAATGGAAAATTGAGTACGTCTGTACATCTCACTGTTTAGTCTTTTTTTGGCTTAAAAGCCTAATTTTGAATACCATAATATTTTGAGAAGTAATTTTACATTGTTTGATGGGGTAGTGTCTTAAAAATGAACAGATTAACAGAAATTAACAGACAAAGGCACAAAGTGCCAACACTTTAACCCTCATTAAGAAATCCAGGTTCTATACATATATGCAAATTTTAAATGCTCCAGTGTGCCCTGCTCACTTTTGGTATGACCTGCATTTGCATATTGAAACTTAATTTATTCTTATATTTTAGAGCGCAATAACACTTGCCTGTCACTTGCTTTATACTAACTTCTGTGAGAGATTCTGAAAAGCTGCAGTGACAATTTTCACTCTCAAATGTGCACTCAAGTTAATTCTATCAAAATGATTTAATCAGTTAAAAAATGATAAAGCCTGGAAAAGCATGTCCCCTGACTCATCAGTATCAGATATGGAGTGATGTTGACATTTAATCATATGTCTTGACAGAATGAATGCATCCAGAGTGTGGCAGATTTCGTAAAGCGGAACCCTAGAGCCTCTGAGCGGGAGCTGAACGCTGAGGTGGAGAAGAACGTGCTTCTGTTTGCCTCTAGAGTGCAGGCTTTAGACTCTTCACCTCTTCTCTGAACACACAAATACTATGACCTCCATCTCTCCTCCTTACCCTGCCTTACACTTGCAAAATTTGACATTTTTACACGATTTTACTAAATTTGATGTATTATTTTTTTAATGTATGAATTAATATTCCTACTTGAATGTCATTTTTAATCACTTCATTTGTTTAGGCTTGATAATATATTTGCTACATTTACACAAACAATTAAAGTGAACTGAATAAAGTCTGTGCTCTGATTTTACTTGTACTCAAAGCTTTCTTTCCATGTATTGATTTGCACTGTTTTTCAAAATGTCTTTGCAAACTGTTAATTAAGGATATTCATGCTAATTTATACCACAGCACTGTTAAGTTCTGGATTATGATTGGTCAGACAGTGTTTATTATTTCTCTATAACAGCAGCTCTGACAGTAGTGCAACTGCAAAACATGTTTACATTAATGTGCTCGTTCTAATACTTTATTGTTTCTATAGTAACTGTCCATTAACAAAGACTTGTATGGGGGATGTGCCACAGGATTTAGCCTTAACAAACATGTAAAAAAAACTGTTATTTAATGAACAGAAATGTGTAATTTTTAATATGGTGAAGTTTTCTGTAAGAAGACCCTTCATTAATATTTATGGAAGAAGTTTTCAGTGTCAGAGTTTTGTAACAGTCAGAGGTAAAGCCATAACCTTATATTTTCTGGTGTGGGGAAGAGTTTATGCTTTGTGGTTTCTCGCTAACATCACAAGCTGCATTTTTGTTTTATAAACTTCAAGAGAGATGAAACAGAGGCTGGTGAGGGAATGTATGTTTATAGCTGCTATAAGAAGTAGCTTGCAACATATTTTTGCTAGCTTGTTTTGCGGATATTCCACAACATTAAATGTAGCAAACGTTTGCTGTGGTATAAGAGGAATAAAACACTTGGGAATGTGCTGTTATAGGAAATAATCAACTTCAGGTGGTAACAGCAACCTCACTTTGCATTGCACAATATCACACCGTGTTGTTGAGTATTCTGTAAATGCATGCTGATACACAAAGATTTGGGTGACATTACTTGTTAACTTGAGTAGTTTCACAACTGCAGTGCAAAACTAAAGAACCATCAGACATTGAATGGACTATGAAGAAAGTGGGAAATTGTGTACATTTGATTTTTGGTGAATTTAATGCATTTATAAGATGTAAATAAGAGGAGAGGAAAAAAACAGGTGGTGTAGGAAGGGAGAGAAATAAGAAGCGGGGAGAGTCTGTAATAAGCTTTGCTTCATCATTGTATTCATCAAACAGCACCTGCAATGAATCCCATTATGCAGATTCACATCTCAGATCCCTTGATGACTTTAAAGGCAGTGTCGAGCGTTTGGCCCGAGCAGCTGATTAGCCACAGTGCTTTTCCAGTGATTGGAAATGTGTCTGCAGCTTGACAGTGGAGTTATAAAATAAGTACGCCCTACAAGACGGAAAGAACAAGCTTAGAATAGTAAACTCTTTGATATAGTGTCTCAGCTGCACCTGGGCACTTACAGGCAAAGGCGAGTTCTCTAATAATGGGTAGTATCTTATGAGCTGCCGGCGCTCAAGATGAAAGGCAACGTGTGACTGGTCAGAGAGAACAAAGCAGCACAGTCCCCACTAGTCTGACCGCAATAGATGTGCAACAACAGTCCCTCACCACCGGTTTGGGTTTTTCTCAGCCTGGAAACCTCAAACAAAGAAATGTCTTCATGTCAGTGTACTGAGAGAGACACAACAAAGCAACATCTAGTAGTCTTCTCCACATTTCTGCAATTGAGGTAAAGTCATTGAATTGGAGAGAAATTAAAAAGTGCTTGGCTTTTGATAGAGAATGTTATCAGCAGAGTGCCAGCATTTCCACCTTTATAGGGTTCCTGGACAATATTTTGGGGTTGTTCAGATTCATTCATCAACATAACCATTAAAAGTGCTTGCAGGAACCTTGTTGCAAAGACGCTTAAAACCTAATTTCAATAAGCTTTCTAATGGAGCCTTCATATTTTAGAAGAAATGCATCCTTCAATGGTTCTTAGACTGGAAGGGTTTTACTTTTAACCCTTTATGATAAACATGTAATGCAAGTCTACCTTGCTCAAAATCCCCCCCTTTTTTACACTCTTAGATTAAAAAAAATTCTTCAAGTGTCCTTTAAAGACTCATTGGATAATTGAAGGTTCTTGTCTTCCCTTTTGGAACTCTTTGTGATAAGGAAATAGTTTAGAACCTCTAATGGTTCTCCCAGAGGGATAATACAACACTTAAGAGTTAAGAGTGTATATTGCAACTGCACATTAATGGAAATAAAGGTCCCAAGAAAACCATTTAAGCATTTTTTTTTTTCACCAGCAGGAACCTTGTTGCAAAGGTTCCGGAAACATGACTGTTTCTTAACATGACCTAGTTGCAGTAAGAACCCCAAAAGACCCCTATGGAATGGAGCCTACAACAGTTGTTCACTATTGGAAAGGGTACCAAGCAGAACCATTTTAGTTATCAAAGAGCCCTTAATAAGCATATACAATGTACAGTAATGGGGAAAAAAGAAAGTACACCCTCTTTCAATTCTATGTTTTTATTTATCAGGGCCTAAATAACAATTTTATGGTCCTCACCAACTTCTATAAACAAACAAATAACCTCAGGTGACAACAAAATAACACAAATAATTTCAATATGTATTCATTATTTTCCCAAAAAGTAAACCAACATTTAGAAATCAGGTGGGGAAAATATGTATACGCTATAATTCAGGAATATGTAGAACCACCTTTAGCAACAATAACTTGAAGTAAATGTTTTCTGTAGGCATTTATCATTCTCTCATATAATTTTGGAGAAAGTTTGGCCCATTCTATAACATTGCTTCAGTTCATTGATGTTTGCGGGCATTTGTTTATGCACAGTTCTCTTAAGATCCTACTGCAGCATCTCAAGGGGTTAAGGTGGCACTTTGCATAATGACCTCCACCTTGGTCTCATCAGACCAAAGGTCTAAAGGGAAGCCAACCTTCCACGAAAGCCATACTTGTTCAGTCTTTTTCTGATTGTGCTGTCATGAACATAAACATTTAATGTGCCTACAGAGGGCTGTAGGTCACATGATGTATCTCTAAGCATTAAACTGTCTGACCTTGGACTAAATTTGGTGGGACTCCCATTCCTGGGAAGATTGGCAACTGTCTTGAAGGCTATCTGTTTGTAAACAATCCTCACTGTAGAATGGTGAATTTCAAATTGTTCGGAGATGGCCATATAACCTTTCCCAGATTGATGAGCAGCAACAGTTGCTTCTCTGTGGTCATGGTTAATGTCCTTTCTTCTTGGTACAGTGTAGACACACACCTGAGTGCTCCAGAATATCAAAATGCCAAAAGTTCTGCTTTTATAGAGGTAGTCACACTTCTTGATGATGAACTAATCTTGTGTATTTCATTAGTAACACCTAGCTGCTAAGTACTCTCTTTAATGATTGTGGAAATAATGAGTACATATTGAAATCTGTTTTTTTTCCCCATCACCTGAGGTTATCATTTCTTTGTTTATGGAATTTGGAGAGTACTACACAGTTGTTATTAAGGCCCTGATAAATAAAAACATAGAAGGGAGGTTGTGAAGGAGGGTATTCTTTGTTTTTTCCGATGAATACCCTTTAAGAACCCTTAAAAAACAATTATCACAAGACTGAAAATGTGGGAAAGAGATTTTCAGAAGATCCCTTTTAGGGGGTTCTCAGGGTTGTTTCAATGGCAGTTTACTTAAAAAGTGTTTTGTGTTTAATCTAGGGTAATAGGATTACAGAATAGTCACTCACTGTGACTGCATGCATGTGGACGTGTGTGATTTATGTAAGAAATACACACATTTTGCTGGGTTGTTACATTTAATGTTGTGGAATGTTCATGAAGCAGGTTAGGTAGTGTTCTTACTTATGTGCAGATGTTCCCTCATCAGCCACTCCTCTTCTCTCAAGTTAATAAGACAGAATACACTGTGGCTTGTTATGTTACAGAGAAACTGCAAAGTGTAAACTCCTCTGTCCTGAAGGCTTTTTTCTTTTATAGAAATTATGCTTTTTTCTTTAACAACATTTTATTAATCCTTTTATTATTAGCATTACGCTAATCACCCGCCATACAGGTCCATATGAATAAGACACGATAACTTAAGTGGTATAAGTCTGAAAGGAGTAGCTATTTTTTGTGTAGATATACAGTAGGTTATTCTATTTTTCTATTTTCAACATAGATCTACTCCCCCCACCTTACCTATGTTCATTTGCCATTGTTTGGAGCAGTACTGTACTTTAGTTGTCCAAGGAAATGACAATAAACTCTTGAATTTTAAATATAATAGGGTGGATACTAAAACCTTTGCCACTTGCAGTAAAGTGCCCCTTACTCCGACCCCCATCACTTTCCCTGCAGCTCACTTGAGCTGGGTTGCCAGATTGATTTTTGTTAATGTTTCGGCTGATTATGTCTGGGTTGTGCGTGTGAAAGTGTTTTGTCCGAGGTAAAAGGAGCAGGTCGGACACTTTACTATGATTTTATTTATTAAAAATAAATAATAAATAAATAAACAACATTTAACCTATGTGGCATGGATTCATCATGAAACTCAAACTGCACGAGACTGAGTCATGTAAATCATTTAAACAAAAAAAATTAATTTTGTCCTGTTATGAGACGGAACGCACATAAAATGTATTTTCTCCAAAACTGTTTCGAGGTTATTAAACTATGAGTTGGATTGATGAACGTACTTGGCAACCCTGCCTTGCCGCGCATTAGTGCCGCTGTCCTCCACTTCAGTCCCATTTACTGGGAAGCTCCAGAGCTGTCACGACTCATGTAGACCGATATTGAAGCGAGAAAAACAAAAAACAAAAAAAACATTCGTATAATTTTAAAACTCTAGCTGAAATGCGCGGATTGCAGTCAGGATGATTTTCTTACACAGTCCGACAATAAATCGGTGATCAGGTAGGTGCAATATGTTGCCTTTAGTCTTGAAAAACGCCGATGCGGCTTGGAAAGTTTATATAATTAAAATGATTTTCATTTATTGAATACAAATATAAAAGTTATTCACACTTTCTGTTACTACTCCTTATTATAGTACGTGTACTCTATTTTTATATACACTTTCAAGACATATCATTTTGTCATGGGTACAAGTGTAGAACAATATCCTACATTATTATTCTATTTATCAGGGTCTTAAAAGATGTTTTAAAATAAGTCAAAATTATTTATTAATAATTTGGTGTAGTAACTTATTAATTGTTACATGACGTCACTACACAGGAGACCCCAATCACTGATGGTTTTTCTTGCAGAGATGATAGTGCAGGAGGTGGATGGTTTATCAAGAATCCATTACTGTTTCCTAAAGAGGAATGCATCAAAACTGGACACTGCCATGGCAGGAGATAGCAATCAGGACTTGGTCTGCAGCTTAATGTTCCACACTTTGCAGAACGGCATCTCGTGAAGCCTCAGGAACTGATCATATTCTGTTACTGCCTCACTGAAGAGGAGGAAGTGGAATACAGACTGGAGAGACCCTCTGAGTCCATCCTTATTTTCAGCTCCTTCATGTAGACAAGCCTCTTATGTGTCTTTTTACGTGTGCATGTGCGTATGTATGCTGGCTTTGTGGCTGTGTATGCTTGCTTGGCCGTGTCATTTCCTGCTGGTGCTTAAGTCATGCCTCGCAGACCGGATGTCAGCAGCAGCTGTTGCTTCCCACCGCACTTGAATGAGGACAATGCTCGCTTTGGCCTGTTGGCAGCGCTCATCCTGCTGTACCTGTTCTGTGGGGCGCTGGTGTTCTCTGCCCTCGAGCGTCCTTCCGAGCTGCAGGCACACCAGCGCTGGGAGGAACAGCTGGCTAACTTCACCCACCAGCACAGGCTGAGTGTGGAGAGCCTGCAGGCTTTGCTAAGGCACTATGAGGAGGCGTTCGTCACGGGCATCCGTGTGGATGCTCTGAGACCTCGCTGGGACTTCTCCGGGGCTTTCTACTTTGTTGGTACTGTGGTTTCCACAATAGGTCAGTTTTGTTTTGAGTCTTACACCATTAATGCCCATTCTTTTTTTATATTTTAAGGTCCAAAACCAAGTTGAACAGTTAGATATTTTAAGGTGCAGTTAAATATTTTGAAAAAAAACAACAACTGTGATTTTCAATGTTAGTATGCAACAGTTTGGGGGGGGGGGATAACTTAGTTGTAGGATTTTGACACAGGAGTGAGGTTGGTTAGCTGATGGTGGAGCTGAGACTTATTAAAATCCAGTGCAATTGAAATTCCCTATATAAGCAGCAGAGAGCGCTACAAATTACTCATCGCTACTTTAAAAAGCCATATATATATCCGCTATGCTGATCCATTGCTTATTTGCAGGTTTTGGCATGACCACACCTGTGACGATAGGTGGCAAAGTGTTTTTGATATTCTATGGACTCATTGGTTGTGCAGCGACCATCCTGTTTTTCAACCTCTTCCTGGAGCGCATCATCACCATGTTGGCATACATCATGCGCTGGTGTCATGAGAGGCAGCTGCGGCGTGCTGGCTTGGGAGGAGAGGAGGCTCACAGTGAGGATGACAGCCTAGAAGGCTGGAAGCCCTCCGTCTATTACGTGATGCTCATCTTGGGGGTTGCAGCACTGCTAATTGCCTGCTGTGCCTCAGCACTGTACTCGTCTATGGAAGACTGGGATTACTTTGACTCTCTCTATTTCTGCTTCGTGGCCTTCAGCACAATTGGCTTCGGAGACTTAGTGAGTAGTCAGAGGGAGAGCTACAAGGCACAGGAGGCTTACCGACTAGGGAACTGTATTTTTATTCTCATGGGTGTCTGCTGCATCTACTCACTTTTTAATGTCATTTCCATCATCATAAAGCAGACCCTAAACTGGATCCTGGCTAAGCTGGACTGCAGCAGGTTGCAGTGTCCCTGCCAAGGATGTACCTACAGAAGGCAAGGCTCAGCATGCTGTTGTTGCTGCTTCCCCAGTCAGCGGCACAGCCAGCACCCCATAACTGGAAACCCCCGGCAGAGAGCACCAAAGCGCAATGCTGTACACCCAGCCCCTGCCAATGAGGCTGCGCCGAAGCAGCGCTTCACTAATGCATCAGTGGAAACAGTGTGCGATAGTGAGACTGATCCTGGCCTGGGGCCAGATGGAGGTTATCTCACAGGGCACAGACTCTCAGGAGAAATGATCTCTGTCAACGACTTTATGGCCAACAAGGTTTCTCTGGCCATTCTGCAGAAGCAGCTCTCAGAGACCGCCCATGGAAACCCAAGACAGAGCCATGTTCGGCAGAACGGCTTTTCTGTTGGAGTGGGAGCCTTCGCCATCATGAATAACCGCCTACAAGAGACGAGTGTCGACAGGTAGTTCAGTCACAGTAGATCATAGCGTCTAGCATCATCCAGTGTATTTTCTTGAATGACCAGAATAGGAAAGAGAAAGATTTAAACATTGTTAGATGTTAGAGGAGTGGTTTAGTAGGGAAATTGAATTTAGACAATTTTATTGTCAATATTTAGTCTGTTAAATGTGTTTGAGGAAACCCAGTTACTTACTATTTATTAGCATTTATTATTACTTATTTTAAAGAAAAATGAAACATACGCAATTTCCCATCACACCAATCATCCAAGATATGTTTGGTATTTGAATTTTAGGTCTTTAATCTTGCACTGGAGCTAGGCTAATGTAGCAAATAGAAAAAAATATGACTTTCTTCCCTAAATACTTTTGTATAAATATCCACAATCCACACCCAGTTCTTCAGTGATTGCACACAGATTTGCTGATGTGCTTTAGGACACAGTGGGACTTTGCCATGTAGCCGAACACAAGAACATTAGTTGACAAACTGAAAAATTTCCTTACCTTAGTTTGGCACCATTCCACTTACTTGGACCCAACCCAGTTTGAAAGTGGAACTGTAACAGAAAACTGGAAATGACATCTATAATAGTTTGACTTTGAATGTAAATGGGTTAATACAGACTATAGCGGATATTTTCCAAAATATTTTTTTAATTGGCATTACATAACTTGATGTGATTTAAAGCAGTGATCCTCAAAGTGAAGGGGTCCATGTAGCCCAGCCAGGAGATCTGAGATTTCTTTTTTTTTTCTTTTAAAAAAAAAAATTTAGTTACAGTGGTGGAAATTACAACCCACCATTATCTAGGTTATTATATTTATTATTGACTTCTTGTAGTTATTAGGGTATTTCACTGGTCATGTGAACTTAATGTGTTTATTCCAAACCTTCATATTCCAGTGCGATTAGGGCTATAAGTAATGTAAACATGAACCTAATGTGTTCTGCTTATGAACAGTTTAGAAATAAAAAGCTTTAGTATAAATATGCAGGTGATTATAGAAAATTGCACGCGCTGATTGGTTGAGAAATTTGGACTATTTCTCGATAATCACCTCAAGCGACTCGGCAAAATGGCTGCCAATCACTTTGTCACCGTAAGTGAGGAATAATTACAAATTATGAAAGAAAATGCTGTTCCTAAAAGCACTAAAGATGATACGAA
>JAOTRR010000022.1:20853338-20868618 GCA_028570945.1 Gogo arcuatus
ATCATTACTTTAAGACATGAAGTGTCTTTTAATTAATAAAAGTAAAGAAAAACCACTGAATTAATTAGACGATGTGTCCAAACTTTTGACTGGTACTGTACACGTATATGATGTGGCCCAGGCAAAATTTTCCCCTCTCTAGTCACAGACTGCGTCCCAGCATTTTTCAAACCTCCAGCAACAGCAGGGGCTAGCAGAAATTAAGCGTGAACATACTCCTTAAAAAGTAGTTGCTTTTGGTAGTGACAAGAAGCTCTTAAAGTCATGACAATGAATTACCTAATTGTGTGGAACATACCATGCAAATAGCACAACTGCCTTGACAAATGTTTGCATACTCCATCCTGAGTGCACAGCCAAGCCTGCACCTAACTGTAAGGACTGTGAAAAGACCTGTGCAACAAATTATTTGCCTTCTGCACCTGCACCATTGCTACAACAGACAAATAAATGGGCTGTCTTCAAAATAACTGGGAAGATGTTTTAACAATGTTTATGTTCCAAAGACTTATCAATGCTCAAATGGCTCATATCTAGTGAAACGTGCTCCATACTGTATTTATTTATTTTTTTTACACTTGCCCTGTCCATCAATGTGTGTTGTGATGCAAATGCACACACAGAATGTATGCAAAGATTATGATGAAAAGTTGATCAGGTGATACAGTTAACAGTTGTGATCATATAGAATCTCATTATGATTTACACTAAACAGTACTCCATATTCTATACCTGCTGTCAGGTTAATTGGTTCTCACGTGAACAAGATAGACAGTCTTCCTGTCAACCATATTTGTTTCTTTTATGGCCTTTACAGCGTCTTCGCTCCACTAGCCTATGGGACCTGTCTCCACTATAATGATGGCTGTGTTTTCCATTTTCTCGCTGAAAAACTGCTTAATTAGCTCCACATTTCACCAGCGTGTATGTGATGGGATATGACATTTGAACTCATACAGACTTGCAAACAGACTGCCTGTACAAAATTAACACCTATGAAACCATTTGTACACACTATCATTTTCAGGGAGAGAAATTCAAAACTAGATATTCACATACATATTACAGATAAATACATTTCTATTTATTTATTTGATAGAATAATTTCTCCAAATCAACTTGGATCTATGAGAGGACACAATCCAAGCAACTGAGCCAATTAAGTTATGGCCTTGTTCAAGGCAGTCCTAGGCTAAAATCGGTAGCTAACATAATTTAATAATATATAGTGAGCTACTAATTAGCTAGATAAGTGTATTAATACAGACTAAGGGAAACAAACGATATATAAATTCCAGGGGAAGGGGCGATTTGGTGTAGCTATAGTCCTTCTCATCTTCTAAAGATGTTTCTACTGTAGCACATTGTGCTACCCTTAAAAGTGTCCAAAGAGCTGTGAGCTGTGGTACGATGCACTCTCCTGGCAGCACATATAAAAGGATATTATCTGAGTTTGTCCATCACTTGTATTTTCTCTTGATGTGTTTACCTGCATGGTGCTTGTGTATTATGTCAACAGAAGTTGTGACAATGTTGCACTGCACTTTTAATTCTCTCTGCAAAGTTCTGAAAATATCATCTATACAAACAAATTACTCCACCTAGTAACAATTGTTCTACAGACAGTAGTGTGTGCCTCAGTCAATGTGTTTGGTGCAGCAGATGGCAGATTCAGAACAAGCAGCACATGTTATAGTTACAGCTTTGACCACTGCTGTATGTCACCAGTGCATTAAGATTACATACGCATACCAAATGAAATAAGTTTTGTGAAAATCAACAGAAATTGAAGTCTTGCTATTGGGGTGCCTTCCACATCAGCAGCCCACTGAGCATACTTATGCACTGACTATGAATAATTATTAGGCACATGATCAACTTTACCTTCAGAGCCCAAGTGAGTAATTTGTCCACTGCTGTTAAGCGTTGCACAAACACCAACCACACTCATATTTGATGGGGGGATGGAAAAAAAAAATTTTATACAATGGGCCTCATTTATCAAGCTGAAAACAAACTGATGTGTAAACCATTAGTATGAGGGAACACACAATAAATTTGATATTCATGAAAATCCTGTAAATTCAGAAATAACTTACGATGATCTTTTCAGGTGCTGTGAGCCCACTGCTAAATAATATTTTTTATTCTTGTAGATCCGAGTCAAAAGTGCTTCAAATTCTACCTCAGAAAAATTCTTATTTTTTGGTCCATTTTGCACTTTCCACTCTGTGAACTCAGCCTTTTATAGAGTTTTGTGGGCGTCACCAAAAGCAAATCAGCTGTGGCATGCACACACTTGATAATTTATGGGGGCTTGACATTTATCAACATATGTCAACATTATTTTAACAAAACGTGCATAGACTTCACAGGCTTTAGTGAGTTTGTAAAACAGTTCAATAAGAACATCTAGGCTGTAATGCTGTCTGCTGTAATGAACTGTGGCATTGGAACTAAAAGACGCACAGAGCAGCAAGAGACCAGTGACCCTTCA
Source organism: Gogo arcuatus (assembly GCA_028570945.1). Lineage (NCBI taxonomy): Eukaryota > Metazoa > Chordata > Actinopteri > Siluriformes > Anchariidae > Gogo > Gogo arcuatus. The sequence goes on from JAOTRR010000022.1 coordinate 20,855,836, forward strand.
AAGTATGCTTATTTGCATTTCAAACAGAAACAAAAGTTTAGAACTGCTAGAGGCAATGATGGTTTAATAAATTAATGATGTGCACAATTAGACCTTGTAATCATTTTTCCCCTCCTGCATTGTTACAGTGATGTGAGTTTGGCTGGTATGTGTTTGTACACAATGCAACCTAACCACTAGAAAGGAATACTACAATGTTTCATAAACGCATATGTTTGTTTAATAAAATTACATAATATAATAAATGTAATAAATATCTAATAAGTAATAATAAAAATCTAATAAAATGTTGCCTGTCTGTCAACAATCCACAAACATTTGGTGACATCCTAGGCCATACATCTTAAATTGTAAAGTGAAATTGAAGATATTTGGTCAAAGTATGTATATTTTAAATTCTTTCGACCAGTCCATTCCGTTTTCGTATAGTTATTCCTTTGTAATGGATGTGAACTGGCCTCAGCCATCTCGGTGATGTCCGTGAAGGAAAGAATAGACATTTTGTTCAAAGCTTCCATGTGTGACACGTAGATGAAGAAAAAGTTCGAGATGTGTTTCAAAGGAATTACTGACCGTGAACTTGCAGAGGTTTTGCTGCAGAAAGCTAGCAGGTAGCAGTCATGTGCTTTCAAAACAAAAACAACAAACTGGATTCTGGGAATGGTGAGCTAGCCCCACTAAGAGGGTCACATTCAGCATGAAGTTACAGCATTACTGAACCAGATTCATTCAGCCTTAACGCTGGCTGTTTATACAGCAGGACCTTAAAAGGTCATATGCATCAGTGCTTCCAGACAGACTCCACAACTGCTATGAACTTTGGACTCACAGTTCATTAGGTCCCCATTTTGACAACAGAGCTATATATTAGGGCTGGCCCAAGATGCATATTACAGGCTTCAAACATTTGTTGGAGTTATTAAACAAGCGTCCAAATTGTTCTGAAACCTTCCATAAACCTTTTATAAATTTCAAATATATGTTTGTAACTGCATTTCAAATATACATCCAGTAAGCAGCAACCGTGTATTAATAGTGTACACGTGTGACAGCGCAAATGAACTTAAATCAGCTGTACATATACACCAAGACATATACACCTATAAAGGCAGGCTATTTTCACAGCCTTTTTTTTTTTTTACTATTATTGCACAAACATTAAGTCAATAACATGGGTCTAAATAATGTTTTATTATTTAGACCCAAGTTATAATAAAAATAATAATACAAGATACTGTATCTCATACTGTAATATAAGCCGTAGTTAAAGCAAAACAAAGAAACTAACAAACAAAAAACTTAGTCTAGCCTACACCGTAACACTCACTTCAGGAGCTGTGCAACAAGTAAAATAAGATGAGAAGAATAAATAAGGGCCGTAGGTGTTAACCCCACCATTATATGTTTGTGTTCCCCCTTCCACTGGTCAACAGCTATTTTAAGAAATAATACATTTGAATTCAAATTTGAACACAGTGCGGTGTGTAGGGTGGAAAACCATTATTTCATTGCCTAAGGGGTGCATTTAGACAGGGAGTAGGAATATAAAGCTAAAGCCTCTGGACAGCACACAGAGAAACAAATACCAAATAATCAAGTAATCAAATTATTCCAGCAAACTCTACTACAACACAGACATCAACCTGAGCTCAGGATGGAAGTGGGGACCCTGGAGCTGTGATGTGGCAACGCTACCCGCTGTGCCTTAATCTATATCTAAGCAGACCTAAATAATACAAATATACTCTTCGAAATTAGATGACGGTTCATTTAATGCTCATGTTATCACAGTCTTATTAGTCTAATCTCTAGGGAAGGGGGTTGCATTTTGATATTACAGGTCATAATTCAGCCATCTGCAAAACCAGAAAGGCAGAGCTCCAATAGTCTTCCATAGCTTTGTCCTCAGGCTACCATATAAAACAGTTATACCTTTGTCAGGAATATTGCGAGCCAAACTGAAAGGCAAACTGACTCAAAAAAACACCAAATTGTGTGGATTAGTCATACTTAATGATCTCTTTAAATTCCCACTTCACTAATTTTCCTACACGTACCTGGAAGGGAAAGACATTGTCATTACGGCCGACGGTTTCATCCATCCAGGTCTTGGGGGTAAAGGTGGTGCCAGGGCGGGTGTACTTCTGCGAGGCTGAGTGATTGTTTGGGAAGGTCTTCTTGAGTGGCGAGACGGAGCTGAGAGGAGTCACGGCACCATTCAAACCACGACGGAAGTCAGCACCCCGAGACCCTCCCCAGCCAGTGCCAGAGCCATATGCACCACCACCTGGACTCCAGGAGGCTGAAGAGGGCGAGGGTGAGGGGCTCGGGTACGCGCCCCAGGGAGAGGGTGGTTTGCTCAGGCCACTGGAGAGATGAGGAAGTTGGCCAAAGGTGGCACCACGATGGGGGAAGGGTGGAGGGTTATGTGGGCTGGCTGGGGAGCGACGGTGCTGCTGGTGCTGGAAGTGCGGGTGGGGTGGAGGAGCATGGTGCTGAGAGACAGCACCGATCTGAGGAGAGAAGCTGCCGCCGAAGCCTGGGCCTACGTGGTGTGAGAAGTTCTGGAATAGCAGTGGGCCGTTGCTGGCCGGGGTAAAGAAACCCACATCCTCATTGACAATGGCTGATGGGGTTGGTGCAATGGCAGCAGACCAGTTGTTGAAGCTGGTCAAGGAGGATGAGGAAGTACTGGACTGAACAGCTGTGCCCAGACCAGACGGTTCCTGATAGTCAAAAGGTGACAGGACAGGAGACTCGAGACGCAGCTTCTCCTTACCATTGGTGCCTTCGGACGTGCCGTTCTCAGGTTTGCTCTCTTCAGAACGAGCTTTCTCAAGCTCTGAGATGATGCCACTGTCTTGGTGCACTGGGGAGAGCTGCTGCTGCTTCTCTTGCGTCTCTTGCAGCTCCTGCTGCTGGGCTTTGGGTTTGTCAGTGCCCATATCATCTTGCATGTTGTTATGGGCTGTGGCCGCTGGGAACAGCCAGGGAGACCCGGCGGTGCTGCCATTTCCAGCTGTGGTGCTGTTTATAAAAGCAGCAGGGCTCGGCGTTACGTTCTGATGATGGTGAGGAGGTTGCAAATGGGGGTGAATTCGTACAGGGAAAGCGGACTTGTTGCCAGTGTTGTTTTGTACCAAGACTCCAAACCCGTAATCCCCCATTTATGTTTTCCAGTCAAGACTGCCGCACGGTATTCTTATCCTAAAAGAAATCAAAATGGATCAGTTAATTTCCACAAGAATAGCTAGGGTTATCTCAACCGTTGGTCCATGTTGACATAATTCATATAACATACTGGTTAAGTGCATTCGAAAATACTAAAACTAATCGGGAGCAGTAGTTCTGTTTATTTCACAAATTATTTTTTCGAATGGACTTTGTTTAAATTTGCAGGTTGCTCGTCGCCTCACAGCACTAATTATAGGCTCGTGACGTCTCCGCCGCCGCCGCCGCTGCTGCTGCTGCTAGCACCCGGCTAACTGCTTCGACCCGGCAGCTAGACACGACTAGCTTGCTAATAGGCTAGCTGAACAGAAAAGGCCAGACCACGAAACCTAGCTGTAAATAATAAAACTCGTTATTATTTTACTTTTGGATTATACAGATAAGAGAAAAATACTGAGGTAGTTACAGGGTGACGGTCCTGAAATGCCCCTTCCTTTTTCACAGCGAACGACGTCGGTTAATTTGCGAGCTCAGAAATATGATGACGTCTTCTAATTTCACAGGCATTTCGTAACACAATTGTTATAATTAATGCATAAAACAACACCTGCTTCGTGATAAAATGAAAGAACGACACAGAGAATATTGACATTGCATTGCTGAAGGTAAATAATTAAATTCACTTTTCACCTTACTGGCTACCCTTGATCCAAGGCGATGACTAGAAGATCCGCTCCAATGCGACAACCGCAGAATATTCTGTGCTTATTAAATGACAACTTGATTTATGTCACTAGTTGTTCAAACAGGTCTTTTATATCGTCCACGAGTCTGGCTTAGCGACAGCTTCCCAGATTTTTCTTCCTCGTCTTGACGTGTCCTGTCTTCTCAATGACACAGCCCTTCTCTTCGCTAGCAGGCTGCTAACCTCAGGCTTTAACCGAACAACGTTACGTCATTGAATTAACGATATAAATAGTCTAATTCGTTTCACTCATGAGCTGCAGTGAAATTCATCGATGGTTTCATTGTTTAAATGCTTTCTCTTTTTTTGAGCCAGCGGTCTCTCTCCCTTCCTACTTCGCCGCTGCTGTCCGTCTCACTCAACAGAAAACTGCCGTAGCCAAAATGACAAGGAGACTGGTCTCGAGACACTTCCGGTAGGAACCCCGCCCCATCATAATAGAACCCTCCCACAATCGATACGAGACTCTGTTTCCCCCACGCTAGTTTTTGATTGGTCAGCGCAAAAGGTAGCCGCGCCCAGCTTTTACTAATTTAGTGGTGATTCATAAAGAGCTCCCTGCCCTTTAAGGTAATTTGACTACTGAGGTCCCGCCCTTCCTTCTTAAATCTCCGCCTGGTAAGGTCTTAACGGTCTTAAAGGTCTTTCCACTTTAAAAGGAAGTAGTCAGATGATTATATGCCATGATTATATACTGTAAGGCCAAAAATATGTGGACATCTGACCATCACACCCATATGTGGGTCTTCTCCAAACCGTTGCCACAAAGTTGAAAACGCACAGTTGTATAGAATGCCACTGTATGCTGTAGGATTACAGTTTCCCTTCACTGGAACTAAGGGGCTCAAACCTCTTCCTGCATGACAGTGTCTCTGTGCACAAAGTGAGCTCCATGAAGACATGTTTTTGTGTGGAAGAATTCGAGTGGCCTGCATAGAGCCCTGATCTCAACCCCACTGTACGCCAGTGGAATGAATTCAAACACAGACTGTGCCCCAGGCCTCCTCACCCCACATCAGTGTCTGACCTCACTAATGCTCTTGTGGCTGAATGGGCAAATCTCCACAGCCACATTCCAAATTCTAGTGGAAAGCCTTCCCAGAAGATTATTATAACAGCGAAGGGGTACTAAATCTGGAACGGGATGTTCAAAAGCGCATATGGGTGTTATGGTCAGGTGTTCTCAAACATTTGGCCATATAGTGTATGGCTTTATCAGCATTAATGCAAGATAAATTCATATAATGCACAATTTAAATTCTGCCAAGCTGTTACAGTGTTTAGGTTATTTTTACAGTCTTTACATTACATACAAAAATGACTGAAAAGCTTACTTAGTGTAAAATGTTAAAGTAATTCAAAGTGTAAAGTATATGTAAAGTAGTTTATTGTACTCCCACTCATTTCGATTTATGTTAAGTGGCTGTCTGAAGAATTCTTTTTCCAGATAATATGACTCTTATCTCACACATCCATGTATCTTTGCCTACATAATCATGCAGTTTAATGTTTCTGTCCCCTGATAATAAGTGTGTGTGTGTGTGTGTGTGTGTGTGTGTTTTTAGGCATTAGGCATTAGGAATAAAACAGCAGCAGTGGATAGCCCTCTGTTTGTGCTCTTCTGCTATGTTTTATTCAGGCTCACGACCACCAAACTGATGGCTCAGAGAGAAAAAGAATAGGAAGAACAGGAGTTCCATGTACAACAGCTGTGTTCACAGACAGAGATCTCTTTAGGGCCTGGAACTGCCGCCACCGCTGCTATTTTCATCCCAGAATGGCATGTTGGAACTGCCATGCTAGACTCTTAAAATAGCGTGTTGGTTGCATTTTTTGGTCCAAAGACAATGCACATGAAATAAAGTTCAAGGGTTTGAAAATCTATGGACACATACAGAAATGTTTGAGACCGTAGCACTGTAAGAAATTACCAGTTGGTTAAACTTAGAAACCAAAGTTCACTTGCTGCCTTAAAAAACGTGAGTAAACTTAACTTAAAGATAAACAAGGTAAACTTATATCTTACAGATACGAGTTAAACGAACATTGACAACTCAGATAAAACTCACAAGCAGTCAAGACAATGGATTGCTTTAAGTTTAATTTTTGAAAACTTTTAAACTTGAGTTCAATATCCAAAACTTGTCATGACAATTGGAGTTAAAGAGAAGAAATACGTTCACATAATTTAATGCGGCTATCATTTTTACAGTGAGTAAAATGTGTGGTTATTACTGTCATTTAACAAAAAAATTGTAAATCCTTTTAAATGTTGTAAAATGTTAAATGTGTAAATCTTACTCTAGTTCTACTCTAGTTCATTTTAATTAAAATTTTTGATCTGTTCTCTCTGCATTAACTGCACAAATGTGTTATAGCTGAGTTTAATAGCCACCTTATTAAAACGGGCAATTAATAGACCAACCACTTCTGCCAGTCTATATGGCATACCACAGTTTCTAACTCCCTCCAAGCCAGAGCCATCCATGAGTAATCATTCATTTTAATGACTGAAGGATGGCTATTTGAAATCCATATTCCTCTCCAGAGTTAGAATGCATGTGAGGTGTATAGATTGCAAGGGGGGGTAGACTAAATCACATGGATCTTTCTCTTTAGACTCAGGAATGTCTCTCCTCACCAACCCATCTGGAATACTCTCATGCAAACATATGCAGATAGTAAAACACATTTACATGCATTTGGACTATTTGAATACGTAAGCTTGGTGATGGGGATTAGAGTGTTCACATTGTTTCTTTCACAGCCTATATTCCTTCATTGCAGATGCAGCTTTGTTTATATGTGGCTGCAGATCCAGAATGACTATGAATAAAACATTAAATCAATTTAAAAATTAATCATCCTTACCTAAGGCATAATTATGGTGTGATATGCTTCTGGATGGGGGAGAGTAGAGATGTGACGAACCAGCATTGTATTGTGTAACATCATTTGGTTTGTGTGGCCAGAAATATTTAGGAAGAGTACATGCAGCAAAACAAAGCAATGGGAATCAAACAGCACCAGATGCTTTTCCTGCTTCCAACAGCCACCATCATCACTCAGCCAAACGGAGGGGGTGAGCCAAAATGGCTGCCCTGCAGGTAGCATTTTCCATGCTGCTGCGACAGAAATGGCACTATGTTCTTCACTTAATCATCTAGAGTTCGCAGAAGCTCAGTATATAGAGTCACTCAAGCATAGTTCATCAGAGCTGGTCACACAAAGGTTATGTGATTTATCTGGTTGGCTAAATTGCTTACCACAGTAATCTGAACTTGTGCATATTGTTGTCTGTATGTTTGTTCTCTCAGGGTTCCCTGAGGGACACAATCCTAATTAAGCCAAAGAGGTAACATGTTGGCCCTGTTTGTGAGGAAAAGGGAATGTGGCTCAGCTTGTGCATGTGTCAGAGAGGCATTTGTGATTTCATTAATCCTCGGGGTCCTGTGAAGGATAGATAAATGATAGAGGAGCAGCTGGATATATGTGTGTGCGCGCGTGCGTGCGAACATGCGCACGCATGCTCAAAATGAAGCTGCATGTTTATGCATTTATTTATGCATCAAAATATGCTGACACCCAAGAAAACCAAATCTGGTGGAAAATTCAAGGCCAAGTTTTCTCAGCTGATTTGTTGTGTTGTAGTTACAGCAATTCACATACTATAAACATAAAATAAAATTTAAAAAGTTAGCGGCTTATTGAGATACCTTTTCATCAGGCCTCATCCATTCTGCTCTGTGCACCACCCCCTACTTCTATATATAGTGCTGATGTAGCTAAACAGCCGAAGCTTCAGATGGTAAAATGCTGAGTCAGGCCAGCCTGCACCATCCTCCACCACAGCAGAGGTCCACTGTGTACGGCCTCATCAATAATGAAACATCCTGTCAAACTGCTCCAGTCAAGGTCTGTCTCTCTCTCTAAAAAACGCCTTATCATCACCTACTGCGGTGTTTGGTTTCCACTGAGTGTATGCTGGCATTTAGGAAGGTGAAATATTGCAGGCTTAAAGCAGCACTAATGCATATCCACACCATCATGATAAACATTCTGACAAACATTCAATACTGTTATGAACAAACTAAATTTGATAAGCTACAAGAGAACTGAGAATAGAATGAGGATGGTTCTTCTACCATTTAAAAACAGGATAGGGTCTTAATGATGGTATGAAATTGTTTCAAAAGACTGGTAAAAAAAAAGATGGATGTTTCAGGGGCTTTCTTTTTCAAGTCCTTCTGTTTCCAGGGTTAATATGCATTCCTAATAATCCTGATATTGACTTAACACAACCTCAGTGCCCACAGAATATTATAGCTCTTATTGTTCATTTTGCAGAAGTTCTTTATCTTCTCCTGTTGCCATGAAAACAGATATTTCATTGCAATGTTGTAGAGTATGTGCAGAAAATCACTTTATCATTCATCAGTTCTAGTGTGCACATAGGATCAATTTGGTCCAGGCCCAAATATGGCACCACAAGTGACATCAATTCTTGTGTGATATGTATTATACTTGAGCTTGGAGAACACAAGCACAATACAATAGGATCTGGAATGATGCTATGCAATGCACAAGCATGTCATTACCTTAGCACAATGCAAAATGCAATGAGCCCTACAAATTCACATCATAAAGAGCCCTTCAAATAAACCTCAGTCTCCAAATAGACATACACTCCAAGAACATATCCATTTGTTTAATCAAATCAGACAATGCACTGCACTCCTAACTCATCCCAGTTTTATAATCAGTAATAGTTCTGGATCTCCATGAATGACCCCCTCTCAATCCGCCCACCAGCATTCATGCATATTTTCATCTTCTCTTCATTGGGAAGTAGACACATTGAACCTTCCTTTGTAGCTGTTGCCATGGATGGGTCATTCAAAGGTCACCCTGCTTTAGATCAATATTTAAAGCTATCAAATTGATCAGCATAGGTGGTCATCAGTGCATCTATATTGACCCATAGGACTGGACATACTCCATTTTCTGCATAGTACGATGGAGAATAACTCATTCAAGAATGAATAATAAAGCAACTGCCATTACTGCTTGAAATAACTTCTGTCACAAGGGTCTTCAAAACATTTTTCTTTGTTTGTAAGCATACACTATGGATATCCTGGAACTGAGCTTTTTTTCCCAGTAATTACCAGCGTAGTCACAATCATCTATGAAATTACATTAGCACATTACTTCCAGAAAAATTTAATTAAATTAAAATTAAATTAAAAAATCTAGGCAATCCTAGAAGTAAACTTGCTCCAGTGTACATGGGGGGGGTTCAGCTTCCATCAGGTCAGCGCCCCTAACCATGCTGCCAAAGCTACACTAGGTGGTTCAAAACCAAGAACCTGAATGCCTTAGAACAGCCCAGTCAAAGCCCAGATCACAATCCAATTGAGACTCTCGGGAAAGACTTGAAAATTGCTGTTCAGCAACAGTCTCTGTCCAGTCTGACAGGGCTTGAGCAATTTTGCCAAGAAGAATGTGCAAAAAAAGACAAATGATCAAGATATGAAAAGTTGATAGATAGGGGTGGAAAATGCTTGAGTAATACTAGTAAGATGTTACTATACTTAAGTATTATTTTGAAATATTTATACTTTGCTTGTATACTTGTACTCTTGTTTACTTATATTTCCAATAAAAAAATTACCTTTTACAACTTACACTTTTTGTTTTAGACCTTCAAAGTACTCAGTACAAATCTAGAAGGTCTCTTCTTCTCTCATTCAGCCAATGACTGCACACTATACTGTATATCACTTGAATGGCCTCAGTTTATCATCCAATCCTTTGAGTTTAGCATTTAATCAAGTTCATCACTGTACAGAAAGCTGTCAAGAATCATGCCAATTCATCATCTGTTCCGGACTAGAATCAATTCCAGTAGCTAACATAAATTTGCTACGCAGCAAGTCAAATTTTAAATAATGGCAAATGTTGGTTATTTACATGATATTTTACTTCTGATTAATTAATTAGCAAATTATGTTGTGTTAGTCATGCATATGACAGTCAGACATACAGAGACTGTATGTTTTAACTAAAATAGCGTAGTTGCTTTGAAATGAAAATAATCATTTAACAGTTTTAGATAAGTAATAAAAGTTGCTTTTCACATAAACATGATATTAACATATAGTAATGTTATACAGTAAACATTTTCTTATTTCTGTTTATACTTGTAATTGTTTGATTTAGAAGAGAATAATTAATTTAGCTTAATTGAATTAAGCAGCATTTTTTTAACTTTCACTTTGTAGAGTAGTTTTTTTGCTGGATACTTCCACATTTAATTGAATAAGATTTCTGACACATTATCTATACTTTCCATAAATATAATTCCTCAGTACTTTTTCACCCCTGCTGATGTATCCCAGAAGACTCGAAGCTGTAATTTCAGCCAAAGATGGCTCAAATATTGACAAAGGGACTGAATACTTATGCAACCAGCAGATGTTTGCTTTATTTGTTTAATTAACTTTTTTTTTCCCCACAAAAATCACCTCCAAAAGTAGACTTATTAAGTAAACCAAATGAGAAAATTGGGAAACTTTGGGGTTTGGGGGTGGAGCATTTACTATAGCTCCTCACATGGGTCAATTTAGTCACTCATAATTATTGAATTTCAGACTAGGAGAGATCCATGAAATATTGGATTAATAAAATACTGAAAATCACTTAAAGAATCTTTTCATCATGCCTTTAGAATTACAATGTTTGTGATCTAGGAAAAAAATCTGCTGTGCGTTGGGCCTCCAAAACTAGAGGCTGTCAGTCCTGATTTAAACTATTAAACCATTTTAACTCTGGGATCATTATTTCTATGCTCCAAGGAAAAGCTTGGTGTGCTCTATCAGTATGTATTACCAGATGCATGGACCATAAAATTGATACCAATTTTTAGTACCCATGCTGTCTGAAAATATATATTGTCTTCACTTTCAATAACTCACACATCTGACCTCTGAATTGCTGAAATGCACATACTCAAGAAACACCAATGACTTTAGAACGAACACAGTAAGAACAAGACACAAGACACACAAAACTAACTTCTCTCACATATGCCTAATTGTAGTTTAGGAGGAGAAAGAGACAGATATTTTGTTTCAGCACTCTGTTGCCTTCATCAGTGTACACAGAAATATCAGACCAAGAAAGATAAAGCTAGATAGTGAAGTAGAGGCTCACTGCACACAGTGAGATGGAAGAGCAGAGTGCTTTTATTGCATCATGCTGCTTTGCTATGCTGTTTGATGAAATAGCAGCGAAAAAATAGGCAATTTGCAATTCTTTTTGAACTGAGGAATCGTGAGCATTAAATTCAACTCTCCAAAGGGACCTGCCCAAAACAGGTTTCCAACAGTAACCTGTCAAGCTTTATGGCCAACCACTATTGAAGTAACTAGAAAAGCCTTATTTCTGATATAGCGATGGAACCATAAAGGGTTCTTTATTCCAAAGCAGCTATCATAGTACACACATATTTTAGGTTGACATTGCTTTTCTTGGAATATAAAGATCTTTATCTTTATAAAAGGTCTTTAAACAGCATCAGTCCTCTCAACAACACGGCCAATGCAGTTTCACCCCATCTCTACTGACCACAGTGAAGTCACCTAGGCCCATCACCAGACACAAACATTACAAACAGTACTCTGGCCAAGAAACTGCACAGTCATCCTCAACAACAAAGCTATTCTGTCTCCAGAGTCATGCTTCACTGGTGTAGTGTGTCAAGCTCACAACTATGTTACTCCTCTCCAAGAATGTTTCAGCCTGCATTAACTATCACCTTAAAAGCACCTTTTAAACTCCTTCAACTTCAAAAGCATCAGCATGGCAGAACAATGGATTGTGGAGAGAAAAGGATTCTCACAGGTGTTTGACATGACCATACATCTTGCCTAGAAATCTGTGAATGTGCTGTGTGTCTCTATGGTGTATAAACAATGCATTAGGAGAGCAGTGGGAGTCTGCTGGCAAAGCCATAATTACCATTACAATATCAGTGGAGCAACATGGATGGTGAGCAGTGTATTTGTGGCCCCAGCCCCTGCGTGAGTCATCGTTAAAACAAGCGTCATGCTCCAGCAAAGTCACTCCACTGATGCCGAATTCTTCTTGTCGAGGTCACACAACTGCCATCTCCCAGTTTGCTCTCCATGGCAACTGAAGCACTAGTCCACATCCAGAATACTCGGCTCAACAGATACAAGCAGAGAATTGAAAATGAGGGAAGATGGTTGGACACATCTGCCCATGACAACCTGTTTCTTAACCCATATTTTGTTCCCTACTTATCAGTGGATAATAAGAGAAATATGATAATGGACAAATGATAAAAGCCACCTGTTTTGAGGAACATAATAGCAATATTTATTCTAAATTGCCTTACCTTGTATTCCTCTCAGTTATTTGTCTCCATTGCAAAATATACATTTATGTAAATAGACAAAACCTCATGTGCTAGATTTGTATTTTACCTTATTGCTACATTCCTATATTACATATATTTATCATAATCTCTGTTATATAAAGGTTATTTTAAAAACATTTTCTAATGTTGCTTAGCCAGCAAGCTGAGTGTCAAGTTGATCCACTTTTGGTTAAAAAAAAAATTATGAAGTTAACAGTGATGTGTGTTTGAATATCAGAATCCTGGTTGAGCAGCAGTTTGATACAGCAGATGGCTAATAATCAAACAGATTCCTTCCTCAATTTCTTCACAATTATCTTTCTTTCATGTCAAATATAATCCACACAAATAATTCAACAAGTTACTCAAATTAATAGTTATGAAGTAGTACTGAGACATTTTGAAGGATAATTTTATATATATA
>JAOTRR010000022.1:20929902-20944898 GCA_028570945.1 Gogo arcuatus
TTAAATGCTTGGATTTTTCCTTCACTGCATCGTTCATCTCCATTAACAGACACTGTGTACCGCGACATTCTCGTACATCCTGGCATGAAAACACAGTTAAGTGGAAACACGAGCAAAACTTATCCTGTTTCATATCAACTAGGTAGCAAGCAGTTATCTATATTTGCTATGAGGCTAAAACAACTACAACTTAAGCACTACCGAACACGGAAAGCATACATGTGCTCTTGAGAAAACAGAGCACACAATATTAACAGAACAAAACAACAACAAATAACACACACACAACTAAGGGGTCATTTCTAACAAATTTAAGGCATCAATAATATTCAGTCTGAATGAGAGCTTTAACCTCTAAATCACATATGCTGATTTCTTGCACACACATTCGAGCGGAAACGTCAGAGGACGACGCCATCTTTGTTGTGGTACGTAGAGCGAAAAAGTCCGAACAAAACGAAAACGCGTTTTTCAGCTGTGAGTTCCAAACCAATTATGAACTGAGACAGTCTAAAGTTTGCTTACCCATAGAAAGTGTTTCTCCATTTTTTGTCTTTTCTACTATTTTACAGTAATAATGATTTAAGTAAAGGGAAAAAATACTTACACGTGCTTCAGAAATAAATTGATGCATGCATTTACTTCATCATTTACCTTTGTCTTAGAAATAAATTTCAACCATAAGCTGTTAACAAAATCTTTAAGACAGTGAAAAAAATATATTTAGTGCAGTGTCTCCAGACCTTTTTATTGGTAGGATACAGCTGAGTGCAAAAGTTTGCATTCCACACAGTGTGGAGAAAGTGAACCTCTTTATTCATATACAGTGAGGGGAAATAAGTATCAGACACTTTTGTTTTTGTTCTATAATATACTTACAGTGTGTACATCCACTACAAATCTACATCCACAATGTCGTTTATACTTGTAAATATGAACAAAAAGTGTGTCTTCATGAGCGTAAACAAACGGTTAAAAAAATGAAATCGATGGGCAAAAAAGTACCACAAATCAACATTAGCAGTTTGTTGCAAAGCTGTTGTTTGCATGCTTTGAGATGTCTTCTGTAAGAATTAGCTTTTTGCAGCATTGTGGTTCAATTTTGTTCCATTTCTTGCCAAATGGTCTTCTGCATAAATTTTCACTGGGATTCAGGTCAGGAGATCAGCTAGGCCATACAAGGCCTTCTTGAGTTATTTTGGCTGTATGTTTGAGGTCATTGTCTTGTTGAAACATCCATTTTCTCCCTAGATTCAGTTTCTTGGCCTATTACAGATTAGCCAATTAAATTCTCCTCAAACATGTCCCAGTACACCGCTCCATTCATGTTTCCCTGGACGTGTAATAACCCAATGATGCTCATAATGCTCCCACCTACTTCACTGTGGGTATGGTGCTCTTTGGATTATATACACAAGCCTTCTTTCTCTAAACATGATAAGCTGAATTTTATATACATACTTATTTCCCCTCACTGTATAAAACTTATCAAATATGCCAATATACAAAATAAAAGGTAAGATCAATGAAATGTGGGTGTATCCTGTACCAAATTATAAATTCTAAAGATATGGGAAAGAAAGAAGTCAAAGGTTTTGGTTTGATTTGAAAAACCATCTTATAATATCTGGCAGAATTATATCAACATGAATAGGCAAAGATTAGGCCAGCAAATAGAACAGATTTGTCAGGAAAAGTGAAGCAAATATCACAACTGAGTGTGTTGGAAGCAGGCAAATAAAGGACATTAGTTTTGGCATATTTATCAGAGAATATTTATATATTCTCTATACAAGCTATAAACCTTTGATATAGAATTGATATCAGTCCCCCACACACTATCACATTTTAAATGGTTTGTGGATGATAAAATATGAAATGTCTTATGACTTTGTTTTCACTTTGTCCTAAGTGTATGAAAACTAATGTGTAGGGAAACATCTCTGCTGTTTATACTCAGAAAAAAATTCATACAGTTTGTCTAAGATCAAAGTAGTGTAGGGACTGGAGAAAAAGTTAGTAAGGGACAATATGATAGTCCCTTTGAGGCAGTGCTGGAACAGTGAGTCAAGTTCATAACTATTGATTTATTGTATTACTGGGTCATGTAGGAATTTAGGTTAGGATTGCTGTGTCATGCTGACAATGGCAATAAAATATACAGAGTAAGAGGCTTTTAGGATTGCCTGGACCATTTGGATATCAGGTTAAAAAGTTTAAATAAAACCCCACCAACAAAATGCTGCTTTATCTAATGTTTATTTGTGATATTAAAATCAATAATAGCATTAGACTATCATGGTTACAAGCAAAATTGTGGTACCAACTCCGGGCTGATACAATGCAGACATAATTAAGGATAATACAAAATGAGAACGAAACAAACAGAGGCACAATAGCACAAGTAGACGTTCAAAATTCATCACAACTGATTTTAAGCCTACTTCATATCTGGACGTTAACAATGCTCAAGGAACCAATTGTTTTCCAACCAGTTGTGCCTCTAAAAATGAAAGAAAACAAGAAATGTGAAAGGTAAAAAAAAAAATTTAAAAAAAATTCCAGCACAACACTGAAACATAAATAGAACAACTGTTAAGATATTGTATTTGAACAGGCATATATGTGAACTACAAATATAGACATTGCTAATAGGATCAAGTAACTGTTAGTTTCAGTAGGATACACTGCAGAATTCTGCTTTAGAATCACCAAGAGATCTAGAACAGAGCACTTAGCAATGAAATACAGCCTTCCTACTGTGACAAAAAGAGATTTTACACTTGGGGAGTACACACACAGTACTAGCTACTTAAAAGATACCATGCTAATTTATCTAGTAGAATACCATACAACATCAGAAGCATTACATCAAGGTCATGAATTGTGGGGTTTTTTCCAAATGGGTGACAATTCCTTCAATTGAAAATTGAACGTTGTATGGATTTCAAAACAAACAAAACCTTTGTGGTTTTTGTTACCTTTTTTTGCAAACCACACGCTGAAGGTCAATAATTAGCAAGAACAATAGAAATTTGGCAAAGTTTGGAAGGAGATGTAACTCATTGCAGTGTGATGCGCGAGTGTGGTGCTTAGAAAAAATTATTAAAGATATTATTGGATTGTGTGGTTGTATTCTGAACGTGTTCAGGACGAAGTCGAGAAAACTGGGGCCAACAGTCCAGGTGACCCTACTAGCTCTCCAATATCCTCTTTAAAGTAAAAAAACAAAAACAAACAAACAAACAAACAAACAAACAGAGAGCTACCACCGCTACATTTATACACCCCTCTCCCACCCAACCGCAGGTTCTGTCCATGCCCATCACAGTCATCCTTTAAAGAGGACAAGGCCTTGGCACGGGTATTTACAGTGGCTCCAGCTGATGTCAAATTGTCCACTGTCCAGTACAGTTTCTTGCAAGGGGGAAGAAAAAGTCCATGAGCCTGACAACAGATGCTAAGTCACAGCTCTCATGCCACTGAGAGTGTTCAAGTATGTATTTTCAAAATTCAGCACCAATGGGTGGCGAGACAGGACTCCTACCCAAAGTCCATGTTTTGTTTTGCACAAACGAAGAGCTTCCTTACCTCCAAAAGCATGGAGGGAAGCCATGCAGCTATGGAGAGAAGACTCTTGACTTCTTGATGGAGGCAGTCAGGTACAGGGAAAACATGCTGTCAGCAACTCGCACAAGTGGAACATCAACTGCTTCACTCATATGAGCAAAAACAATAGTCTTCTGCTTCCTGCCCTCTTATTCACTGAAACAGGATCTCAGATAGATCGATGTCAAACGATGCACATCTCTACTTGTGTCGTTGATTTGTATTTGGAAAACTGGGTTTTCTGTTTGTTGGAGAGTAAACTGTGAAGGCCATCTCTGTTGGTGAATGAATAACACTGTTCCAAGTAAAGTTACACATGGTAATCAGAGGAACAGTAGAACCAGAAGAATCAAGAGGCACAGTAATCTTAAATATTGGTGAGGAGACACAATGTTTACAAGGTCTGACATTGTCTTTCCAAGGTTGATCTACCAGCTCCTTCAAGGGCTCCTATGGAAGTCTTTAATCAACTACAGGTCTGCTAAATGTATTTCAGCAAGGCCTTCCCATGTATCATTCAGGAATTATGGAAAAATTTATTTTTCAGTCAGATACCACTGTTAGCAAGCTGAGAAAAAAATAAAAGTACAGTAAGCATGATCACAGAGTTTTTAAAAAAAAAAGAAAAAAAAAGAAAAACAGTTCAGACTTGTGCATTCACCTACTGATTTGAACCCAATGTACAAATCCAGGGGAAAAAAATCAAAGAAATAAAAAACATGGTATGAATATTAACAATATTAACATTTTAAAAACAAGTCTAAATCATGACTGTAGCACTCTTTGGATAGTCTCTTAGCCAGAATGTTCCACAAGTCAAAATGAACAAGCTTAACATATTAAATTGACTTCTCTGAAGGAAGACTACATTCATCTTTACATGAAAACGGTCTGAGGCAAAGCAGCAACAGCTCTCATTCTGCAGAAAGCTCAACACAATAAAAAGAAAACAAAAACTTGATTTAGTTCTTGGCATAATGGGCTGAAGTCTTGTTTCCTTATAAAACATCAATAAATCAAGTTTGGATATTTCATTTGTTTGAATAAGGCACCTGATTTTGCAGGCATCATTTAAAAAATAATTTTGTAATTTGTAGTTAAACCAAGTGCAATGAGGGTCTTTTTCAG
This sequence comes from Gogo arcuatus, assembly GCA_028570945.1. Lineage (NCBI taxonomy): Eukaryota > Metazoa > Chordata > Actinopteri > Siluriformes > Anchariidae > Gogo > Gogo arcuatus. Next base: position 20,934,640 of record JAOTRR010000022.1, read on the forward strand.
CTTGAAGTATCTGCACTCACAAACAGCTGGAGCGCCACTGAATTATGTCCATATCAAAGTCTGTGCGGCATCTATAACACCCCCTTGTGCTCATCATTTAAGGTCAGTGACTTGATCAGTATGTATATTCTCTACTCATAATGTCCTTCACATAGGCTCATTGGATGGTCAATTACTCTGTACTGTATGAAGTGAGTTAAGTCAGCATGCACAATGTTCATACGTCGTCACCATGCTTAAACAACAATCAGATATTTGTGAAATGGTACAACAAAAAGCTTCAAAAGAACATTTAAAAGCAAAAGTAAGCTTGAGGAATGCCATTCTACAGCACTCTCGAAGCAATGGTGTTTAAAATTAGAGTCTTGTCTAATCTTACGCACCTACTCCTGTGAAACAATTTTTAGGTTTTTAATTAGTAACAAAATAAAAACAAAAATACTTGGTAAAGGTCCATTACATGACAAAATCAGACAAACCAACATAACAGACAAACATCCAATAGGTTAAATACACTAGAATGGGCATGTTTATTTAGCAACAATAAGACAGGCCGCCTCTCATAAAATGTTTGTCAAATGCTCTCAACCATTTATCATCCTTTAATAGTAAGTTATGGCCACCATAAGGAACAACTTAACCTGAACATTATTAGATACAATTTCTTAGTATTAAAAAAAAAAAAAAAAAATCAAACATTTCTTTACTGGGAAAGCTGAAAGCTAAAGTACTGTTCCATTTTACTACAAAGACATACAAAATGCACCACTTACAGCAATGTCTCTCACATGCACAGGACACATATTTACAAAAACCAGGCATGCCAAAATTATACAATTGAAAACGAAACACATGAATGCAAACATCTCTTTTCAAATGCGTACTGTAGCCATTTTGGAAAATTATGCAACAAATGTTTCAGTAACTTTCTATTAGGATCCAACTGGCCATTCTTTGTACAAATACAGTGGCAAATACTTAAACAATAAAAAGATTTTAGTTAGGAGTGGGCTCACACAAATCAAACAGAACAAGGAATGGTTACTGATCTTCTGTACAGTTTTACAGAATTATTAAGCAGCTTCAACCCAAACATTCATTTAATTTTTATATAGTGCAGACAACAAACAGAAGCACAATTTGGATTCAGTAGCTAGCTTACTCGTTTTAAGATTGCAATCTGGCAATAATAAAGTTGAAATGGTAACTGAGAATCAGGATAATATGCAAAAACCAATACATCAAAATAAACAAAACAACAAATTGCTGGTTGGATCATTATTTCTATCCTGAAAAAGCAATATCAGTTGAAGTATGAAGCAAATACAATGAAGGAACACATGCAAAATAAATGCTATGTACTCTACTAAACAATTGGTATTTTAAATATATTCCAGCTTAAAAGACATGTATGTATAATAAAATAACATACAAGTTTTGAAGATCAGAAATATATCAGATTTTCATTAGATTAACCAGATTTGCAGCAGAGGCCCCTTATTAACTCTAACTTAAACTATATGTAAAATTCACATGATGCAACAGCTTTTTTCATGTGTTAATTTAAAAACCAAACAAACAAAAAAAATTACTGGCTTTGAATAACATCCATTTCCTTAACTGCTCGAATGCCACAGAGTCTCCGGGTTAAACACTTAAACTCACAATGTCACATCAAACTCAAGAACCTGAAATAAAATAAAAAAACAAAAACAAAGAAACAAAACAAAACAAAACAAAAAAAAGAGTCGAAGACAAACACAGATACTTTCCCACTACAGCAGGCGACTGACTTTTAAACATGCACCTCCACCTTAAATCCCCATGCTCATTGTCACTTGCCAAGTGTTTTTTTTTTGTGTGTGTTTTCTTTTTTTAATTACAAATTGGTCATAACTACTCAGAGCCAATGCCAGGCTAAGAAGCTTTAGTTCAAGATGGCACGACGAAGGCCAGGATAAGTTGTCATAGCAACAAAGCTTTTAGAGACTTGCCTTCTACCAAGAATGGATGGGTGTTTGGAAAGGCAAAAAGGATGTAGTCTGATTAATTCCCTATGGCAAACAAGATTTGCCTTACAGTACAGCGATATAGGTTTTTTTTTTCTGAGCCACTAAGAAGCTGACGCTTCCTCAAACACCTCCAATTTCCCCCATTAAGTACAAATTACTTTAAAAAAAATTATTGATAACAATATTCACCTCTAGCAATGCCCAGAGAGAACATGTCAATACTGTACATCAACCTGAAGAAGAACACAAAGCAGGATTTGCACTTTTCCATAGGAAATGTCTACTAAAGGCAAATGGAGTTTGTGACGCTTGACTTGTCGTCACACAGGGGCCTGTCCTCTCAAGACTTCACTATCAACCTGTCCTGGTTAAGATGGTAAAAGTCAAGTACTCACTGCAGCATTCAAACAAGGCCAGTTTAGCAGCAGATGGAAGGAAAAGAATGCTTTTTTTCCTCTTTTTTTCTTTTTGTCTAGACAAAGTGCTTTAGTTATATTACATGTAATATAGTACATATACACACACACACACAAGATAAATATAGAAGATCTCATTTCTGTGTATAAAGAGAACACTGCAAATTACAATAGCCTCTAACATGAATGGTATATACAAAATCTACTACACAGCCAAATGAAACAAGAAAAAAAAAAAAAAAACCAACAACTAGGAGCTACTATGGTGTACGAAAAATCTTTAGCTTAAATATAGTAGGGGTTGTAGAAGAAAATATTCTCCCTTCTTTAATTTAATCAAAAATAAGAGCTCACAAACACCCAAAGACAAACCATGACTATCAATCAAAGCTTCCCCCCGAGATAACATGCAGTTCTGCATTGGGAAGTGCAGTAGCTTTTCACACTGGACAAGTATGAAGGTGCAGCAGCTAGCCATCATGGTGCAACTATAAAGCTCTTTCTCAGAATGCTTTCCTGCCTCAAAGTATAAGCACTCTTAGGTATGAACAAGGAAGAGCCTATGACTGGGTCCAAGTCTGAAATAGTTGAGTATGAGGTGTTGATCAATTTATCATAGCCTTTCTCTAAAAGGGTTTATAGATATGTTCATAGAACATTAAACAAACATCAAGGTAACCATTACAAAAATACAGAGAATAAGTCTTTTCTTTTCTTATTTCCATGTTACTCACTGAATATAAAGCTATAGAAATATGTCATGCTTATTAACATATCCATTGAAAAGGTACCATTTTATCAATACATATACAAGTGTGTGTATGCATGAATTATGGACTATACACGACATACGTAAAATAAAAGTTTTTGTTGGATGCTTATTCTCCTCCATAAATTTAAAGGATATTAATAAAAGTGAGCATTTTGGTTCTCTGATAACGTCATACATATGCAATTACAAAAGCATCTTCAGCTCTACAGTTTTAAAAGCATTAATGGACAAAATTGCAATGGTGGGAAACTGAACTGCTTGATCCTAGTACAAAGGTTTCCAAAGCAACATTTCAACTTGAGAGCTGAAGAACTGCACAAGAGCTCTAGGAGGATGAGAATGAATGCTTCTTTCTGTAGATAATTGGACCCAAGCAAATTTCACAGTTCATTGAAAATCCCTGACCCTACAACTTTTTTTTCCCCTACATTCAATACGGTGTCAGGTTAGCTGTGCAAAGCCTTACTTAAACTGGCTAGTTGCCAATTTATGTTGCATGTGTCTTTGGTACAAAAAACAAAACAATCAGAATATAGTGTGCAAATCTCTTTTTTGTATTTAATATATGAATAGTTGACTTAAAATAAACCAACCAAAACACATACCCCCCCCCCCCCCCCCCACCACACACACACACACACACACACACATTCTCCGCTTAAATGAAGTACCAAAATAGAGAGAGGAAAGAAATTTGTCAGAGCCATCTTATTTTACCTAGCACAGACTCTGTGGCATAAATCAATATTTTTCCATGTTCCTACTTTCATTCAGAGTATCTTTATCAAGCTAAAATACATAACAAACCCGCAGGTCTGACTTGCCTCACTGCTCTTTTTCTCCTCGAAACATGGTCCACTTGCTTTCAAGTGAGATTCGTTATCCCCTCAACATCTACAAGGCACAATGAATCTTACTTTTAATAAGTACAAATATGAACAAGACCGAGTCAGGGAATCAACTTTTGAGCCCCTTCGATGTGACTTCAGAAAACGTCCAGGATCATTTGATGTGAGGGTACTTCGATCAAAGTGGGTGGAGTCATCAGTACAAAATAATAGTTCTTCCCATTTAAGGAAGGAGATTTAAATGGACCATCTGCTCCAGTCAGTCAATAATCTCTCTCTATTCACCCTGAGACCACCAAGACAAAAGGAACAGAACATTCAAGCCCAGTCCTATCCTAATTGTCATGCTGTATCCCTGTCCTAAATGTATACACCTACCGTCAATCTTTGAGTTGGTTTCCAATAAAGGTAGATGGACATGTTTCTGTGTTTGTATTGGCTTTGTCAGAGTTGGCATATAAGGGTGTAACTTGTTTAATCCTGCAAATGCCACAACATTAGAATAGGAAAGCAGAGGTTTAGTTAATGTTGAAAATTTTACATGACTTGGTGAAATATGACATTGAGTTAATCTCTCTAAAATGTCTTTTTCTATTAATGAGTCTTAATTAATTATCATAATGTAACTATATTCCCTAAAGAACATTTCTGCTTTCTGAATCCAGTAAAGGGGCATTTGCTGGACATAAGGAAAAAATGGCTACAGCAGGAACCAGTTGTGTCTTCATCTCTAAAAGGACGATACATTCTGGGAGGTATTTCATAAATTGGCTTTTGAATTTTGCAAAAATGGCGGCTTGCAGATGGAGGTTTTTACCAGCCACATGCACACGTGGTAAGGAAACAGACTACCGAGTGCAGAGATTTCTGTAGGTGCGTGGAAGGTGAATATATACATACGTATGCACAGACAGACAGGTGTTCGTATGCATGTATCCACATTAAGCATTTTGAGCATCTCCTGTTGACATAGGCATGCAGAGTGTGGGCCGTTACAGTGTGAGACAGGAATGGCGCGGATGGCTTCGAGTGTGCTTCCGAATACTATCTGTATGTCTCTACACTTTCAGTGTGGGCACACGCAGTCCCACTAGACCACCAGTGGGGTCACCCTTGCCTGTATTCTCAAGGATCTGGTTCACAAAGTCTGAAGTCTGGCCAGCTACTGGTGACTGCACTGCACAAGGGAAAAGAAAGAAAAAATAGAAAGCCATTATTCAAATCTTCTTTCAGATGTCCAATCTGAAAAGGCATATAGCTTATTATTTATTATAACACTATGAGCAACAACTATGGGTTTGCACTACTGGTCATAATGCTGTAAAAAGGTCTACCAGAAAGCCACTGCTGGATCTTTAAGCAAGAACCTTAACTCTCAAATGTTCAGCTATATGGTTGGATTGTATTTGGCCTCATTAGTCAATGGCTGCTGAATTTATCAATGTATATGTATTAGCCAACTCAAGGTATATGGGCACCATACAACAGCTTTTAAATGCTGACCGAGGTGGGTAGTAACACTATGTTTACTCTGTTACATGTACTTAAGTAACTTTTTCCAATAAATTGTACTTATAGGAGTAGTTTGAATAATACTTTTCACTCTTACTCGAGTACATTTACGATTTAAAAGATGTATACTCCGTTACATTAGACTACACACACGCAAGCATACACAGCTGTGTTGCTCAGCTCTCTCTCTCCCGCCGCTCTCGTCTCTCCCCCTCTTTATCCTGGAAGATTTATGAAACTAACCTGTGGCAAAACTGCCTTACGTTACTTGGTAAATATTTCGTTTATTTAATTTTTTAAATTAGGAATAGTCCCTAAATGACCAGATTTTATGTTGTGTTTATTAGACAAGCACTTTAAATGTTTATTTTGGGCATAACTGATATTCTGATACATTTGAATGTAATACATTCTTTAAATCAACATGTGAAGTTACTCACTACTTGAGTAGTCATTTTATGAGATTAATTTTTACACATACTCAAATCGTTATTTTGATGAGTACTTTTACCTGAGTCACTATTATAATAAAGTAACAATACTTCTACTTGAGTACAGTTTTTGCTTACTCTACCCATCTCTGGACCGTATAGAATTATTTTCAGAAAACAGTAAACATGCACATATTTGTGTGATGTGCAGAGGCTGTCTGTAGAATAAAGAAGGACCAATTCCACAGGATCCCTTTTGTCCATTAATACATAGAACTAATTTTTATACATCATAATCCTACAGACATACAGATACTGAATAATGAAAAAAATAGATTCAAACACCACAAAAATAAACTGTAGCTTAATTTTCACACAGTATTTGCTTACTATAAAAGTTATAATTAATTCAAGTTCCAAAACAAATGTATCTGAGAATTTCTTACCTAGTGTCTCCTCTATGAGCTTGTCAAGCTTCTCTGCCATGCTTGTCCCGTTGTTATTTGAGTTATCTTGAACTCGGTTCACAATCTCCTCTTTGATTGTATTAATCACAAACAGCAATCGATCTGCAGATGAAAAAGCATACATAATATTATAAACACAACATATAATAGTGGTGGCCTGGTTCCAGGTAGGTAATGATGGCTGTTAAAAAACAGATTACATTTAAGCCACACAACAAGAACAAATGTATGATGGAAGCTTTTTGCTCAAGGAAGTGAATCAAATTCCAGCACAGAAGTTAATAACATCAGGTATTTATTTTCATCTGTCTAGTGTAACTTTCAAACTGCCATACCATATTCAGTGCCAAGACCCCACAGCTTGACCTTGTTGGCCTCATACTGAGCTTTTTTCTTCAGTCTACAGGCCCTGGAGGAACAGAACAATGCACAGGTATATTTGAGAGATGATATGAGCAATTCTGAACATGATTTCTGTTTCAAGTAGCAGTATTCCACTATACCAGTAAGAGGAAATACTGTAATGCAGTGCTCACTTGTCTTGCTCACATTGCTGTACATTAGTTGGAATTTCTGTCTTTAGTTTTAGTAGCTGCTACACAATATGCATATCTAACTAATATCTAACAAAACATATACAAAACCACCCACCTGACTACAATTAAAAAATGAGATACTTGGATAATTCTGACCAAAAATCAAATGTATTCCCAATAAAAATAAAAATTCTGAAGGAAAATGCATGTGTTAATATGATGTACTAAATAGAATGGCGAAAAAGGAGGAGAAAAAAAGAGCCATGCTATGCCCCTCACTCACTGTACGTTGTCACCACATCCTTTTGCTTCTCTTTTACATAAAGTTAGACTCAAATTTTTTTGCATTGCTTACCAGCCAACTTTATTTGCTAATGGTCACTCCGCCTCTTTGTTGCGATTGCCAGCTCATGTTGAAAATGACTTCGACTTTGTCACATCCTTGCCGATGTAGAGGAATTGGATAGATTTTTTTTAAGCAAACAGCAACCTTTTCAAGATACTAGAGGATCAGCATTAACTAACGGCTCAGCTTGAAATGTACCTGCTAGCTAGTTAACATAGTTAACATAGCTTAACTTATGCAAATGCTTATTTTAATCTTATTTTAATTTACTTAGTAAACACCTTATATTGCCTGTTCATCTACCCTTGCCATTATTTTTGCCAACTAACAGTCAGTTAAGTTAGCTTACCGATCCTAAGCTAATTTATGGATGTTCCTAGAGCTTATTACTGTTGTTGCATCCTACACTTATAAATAATGTGCAAATTAACTAATATTAAGATATTTAACTTAGTGAGAATTTTTTGGAGCACAATTGTGCAAGTGATGAGAGAATATAGTGGAGAGGAAGGAAAGCAGCTTCTGAAAACAGTAATTTGTAGAAAAGCTTACCTGGATGCCAACTTGTTTTTCTCCTTTCGTGAGCGAGGACGAGCAGTCAGGGGCAGCTCACTAACGGGGGTCAGGTCACTAATCACCTTGTTAAGCTTGCGCAATTCATTCCCAATCTGAAGCAGCTTCCGTGGATTGGGGGTGAGATCCTCTACATCTGTCCGCCGTGACTTCTTTAGTGTGTATTTTCCTGAAAAAGAAAACCAGAAGGTTATGTATGTAATAGAGATGTAAGGTAATGCCACTCTCTGTATCTGTATCAGTTTAATACTTAAAGTACCTGTATCTTTATTCAGATATGAATGTGAAATGGGCATGTCCTAAACCGGAAGGTTTGTTTAATTATATGTGAATAGTACGTCTATGCCCCCAGAAACAACTGAAAAGATAACAGGGCTAAATGTTAAATTATGTCATTTTTAATTCACAAAATATAACAAATAGCAACCTACAGAACAACCCGAATCAATGCCTGAACTTCTACAGGTCCTCAGCTATATGGCTTGAGTTCATGCCCTGTGGACTTTCTATCTGTGACTGATTAAGCCAACTATATTTAAAAACAGGATCTTCACTAAAACTATTGTTTGTTTTTTTTAGTGGATAACGGTTAGGAAACATTTATAACACATTCAACATTTCCCAGCTCAGGAAAATCTGCTGCGTTTTGTGAGAGAGAGAGAGAGAGAGAGAGAGAGAGAGAGAGAGAGAGAGAGAGAGAGAGTGTTACCATTTACCGGTGCTACAATTTGGTGAGAACAGGAACTTGGACATGTCTGATTAAATCTGATTATAAACTGATCAAATGCGCAACGTCGTTCATTGCAGTCTTTGGCAAATCGCAGTGGTATAAGTGGAATAACTCACTCCAGACCATGCTGTTATATGAAAATAATGCATTTCCAGGGGTAGCGGTATAGGTGAGTTTTGGAGCAAACCAGTGACCAAAAAACCCACAAAAATGAATAATGGCTTTTCAAATGTGTATTGTATTTGCTTAGGACACATCAAATAATGTGTTTGTATGCAGTGACATCCCCAGTATATAACCTTGATCCAAACCTCCCCCCAGGGCAGTTTCCTTCAGAACTAATAGCCTTTTCCGTTTGCTCGTTTCCTTGCCAATGTACTAATAACATTGTTACATTGTAGCTTATATGCTAATGCTACCATGATAAGAACTTGATCTTAGTTGCTTAATTAGCCTTCCTTTAGCAAGGTTTCTTTAGCATTTTGGGGTGAGGATTTGACAAATCCAGCAAGCTAGTTTTAAATTTATATTCATAAATACATGCTGCAATGTGCAATTTTTGTCTGATCATCTCACCATGATGCAGGCCATTCTTTTGATACATGTTGCTTGGAAGGGTTTCTCTGTCCCACTCAGAAGGTTTTAGCATACGTTCTTGCTTAGATGGGGTGAGCTGCTCACTGTATTCCCAGAAGTATCTGCGTTTACCCCTCTTTCTGGAAATTCCAGCCGTCAGACCTTTAACGTCCTCTACCATGTCAGTGTCGCATCCTGCCCGAAAGAGAGGAGAATGCTCAGAACGACAAAAGAAAAATCTGAAGACACAAAAAGCAGAAGTGACAAAGAAAAGGCTTATTTGAAGATACTGAGTGGAGAGAAGAAAAAACAAAAAAAAAACAAAAACAAAAAAAAAAACAAAAACAAAAAAAACACCGCCATCTCAGTTGCAGCCTGACTTAAGCCATAGACATGGTTATCATAATGTCTCATCAATAAGAGTTCACACTAGGGGTGCAACAATTAATTGACTTAGCTGACTAAAATCAACGACCAAATTAGTTGCCAAATAATTTCATTAGTAGATTAGTTGGTGACATCATCATGTGTGTTTTTCGCGCTAACTAGGAATGCTTTGACATTACCGCTTACTGGACAGAAGTTAACAAAAGCACGATGGCAGCTTCAAAAACAAAAACCTCCAAAGTTTGGGAGCATTTCACACTGAACTCTGAAAAAAAGGTTGTGAATTGCACAATTTGTAAAGCTGACCTCAGCTGGCATGGAAGCACATTCTGTATGTTGGAGCATCTGAAGAGGAGGCAGGTCGGCTCACTGGATAAAGAGGATTCATCTCAGTAAGTTAGTTAGCTAGCTAGTTCGCTAATGTTAATGTTAAAAAGCCATCTTACTTAATGTTATAAGCTGTAACATTTTCTGTTTGAAATGCATATCTTCTTGAATTGTTAATGGAGTTGGAACAGAAAACCAAGTAACAATCTGTTATTCACAACCAACCTGTTCAGGGTCCAAATAACGTTTACAATTTTAAAATGTTGCATCGTTGTCATAATGTCATGGCGACGTTTATGGCTGGAGATAGTGTTGCTGCTGACTGC
>JAOTRR010000022.1:20948808-20966540 GCA_028570945.1 Gogo arcuatus
AATAAACACTCTTCCTGCAATTACATCCGTCATTCGCCTGCTTACATGACACACTAAGCCATGCGCTCCTCTTCCCACCAGAGACAAACAATAAGTAATCAAGTCCCCAGTCAGGTTAACAATGTGTACACGCCATAAAACAAAAGGCTTAACCAGCCTAGCTTAGGTGTCAGTCACTAACAATTATTGAGAACGATGATCAAAGGCTTGATAAAAGGAAGAAATGACTGTCGATACTGCTAAACTTAACACCTAGTTAAAGCGCACCGGCTGCGTTTTTTTACCCCCCCTGTCCAGCCCCGCAGCGTGACATAAATTACATCATCAGTGGTTTGCAACACATGAATGAACAGAACAGTGAAGATTTAGAAAACACAGCGAGTCAGTGGGTGGACACTGACAATGATACATTGGTAACCTCCATCATTTCCATAATAGACAAAGAAATCATCACCTCAGTTTGTGATCCTTTACCTCAGGTCAATGAACTACGATAGTGACTCAGAAGAAGAAATTCATGATGAGGAGAATGTGCCTAAAATTTCGCATATAACATGAGTGTTCGGTGTGACAAGTGGATCCATTTCAGTATTACGAACATTTCGTTATAATGAACTATTTGGACGTCCCCCAAGGAGTTCGTTATTGTGGAGTTATTAGGCTAACACCAGCACAGATGTGCTTAATCACAGTATAGTCATATCATTTACTTTACAGCTCAAAAACACATTTAAGTGTGCAGTATTTGACAATGCCTGGAAGCCCCGCCCCCTTCCTCGACAAATCACGTCTGCTCTTGGCTGGACTTGCACAAGATCCCTCACTTTCTGTCAAGGGAAATGGAGAAAGTTTGGAGTTCATTAATGTGAAATGAAATCCATCAATGTGTGTTTGACTTAGCTCATACCAGACAAGTAGAACGTTAACATCAATTAACCATTTTTATTAGGCGTGTCACTGAAAAAAATAGTCAAAAATGGCTTTTAGATTTTTGGCCAAAAAAGAAAAAAAGATGAAGATTTTGACCTAAAAATATAAAATAAGCCAACAATGAAGTTTTAGATCCAACACTTTACAAATAATGTTAATGGTGGTGCTAATTAGAAAGTGATTAAATAGCCTGTTTACACTATTGGTTCTGGATGATTAAACAGTTTATAGGGATTTTCTTAATGGTAAATTTACAAATAGGGAAATATCTACAAGCCTAAACTAAACCATGAATTTGGGGTGTTGCCTACATAATGACATCATATTTGTTTAACACAGCAACAATCATATTTGTTTGTTTACTCATTAACGAACCAGAACATTCAATTTCAATCCAATTTAGTTTTATTTGTATAGCGTGTTTAACAATAAACATGCTCACAAAGCAGCTTTACAGAAGTCCAGATGAAGCTTTAGTTAACTCGCTAATAAGCAAAGCCAGAGGAGAGAGTTGCAAGAAGAAACTCCCTGAAACAACATGAGGAAAAAACCTTGAGAGGCACCAGACTCAAAAGGGAACCCATCCTGAACGGATTATTGGAATTACATACAAATCATTACATTCAGGAGAAGCACACGGTGAGTAATAGTCCAGGAATAAGCACAAGACAGTCTTTATGATTACAGCAGCAATACAGCAGTCTACAGTATACAGATGAGATTATCCACCAAAGCAAGGGTGAGTCTTGGGCATAGATAATGCTGGGGTAATTATATACTTTCAGATATACATACTGGGGCTGTAATAATACACCCATATTCAACTGTACTCAAATTTGATAAGACATTGGTGTTTCAATACATCAAAAATTAGCATTACCTGAATATGTGTTTGTTGTTGAGAGAGGTCAGAGCAGGATGGCCAGACTAAGTCGGGTTGACACGATAATTCAAATAACCACTCTTTACAGCCATAATGAGCAGAAAAGCATCTCAGAACTACTAGCTAATAGTTGAGGAGGATGAGCTACAACAGCAGGAGACCACATCAGGTTCCACTCGTCAGACGAGAACACTGTAACAGTCTCCAGTAGGCACAGGTTCACCTCAACTGGGAAGCTGAAAAGTGGAAAAGAGGTATCTGCCCACCTCCCACCCCCCACCTTTAACTGCCAGGCTTTGGTTAGACTGTTCCCACTGTAATCTCAGATTCCTGTTCTTGGCTGACAGAAGTACAACCCGATGTGGTTTTCCGCTGTTGCAGCATCTGCCTCGACATGTGTTGTGCTTTTAGAGATGCTTTTCTGCTCAGCACAGCTGTAAAAAGTAGTTATGAAAGTTACCATAGCCCGTCAGCTTGAAGCAGTCCGGCCATTCTCATCTGACTGCTCTCATCAACATGGTGTTTCTGCCCCAGAACTGCTGCTCACTAAAAAAAATTTTTTTTCACCTTTCTGTGTAAACTCTAGAGACTACTGTGTGGAAATTTGCAGATCTGCGGTTCCTGAAATAATCAAACCAGCTCATCTGGCACAAAACAACCATGTCACAGTCAAATTCACTGATGTGAAATTCTTGACCTGTATCTGCGTGATTTGTTTTTGCATTTTGCTGCTGCTACATGATTGGCTGACTGGATAACTATGAATGAGCATACATGTTCCTATTAAAGTGGCTGTGTGTATAACAAAACAAAAAGCTGTGCTTTAGAATGTAATACAATTAAACATGGCTAAGTTCTGACAGGTGTGACTGGGTGGAAGAGCAAGAGGCTTTTCTTATTCTGCTGTTAGCTTGCTGTGCTCTCACAGTCACTGGCTGGCAGCGTTGTAATTCACTGGGAAGCTTAAGTACACCAGACCTTTAAGATCTGGGGGAATTTTCCAGTTCCTGCTTGCTGTTGTCTGAAGCTACTGCTGTTTTTTTCCCCCCGAGCTAATAAGTTAGGAGTAGTATGTTTATTATACCTCATGTAATATAGGCAGTATTCCATAACAAAAAGCCTAATTTATTAGGAATGAATGTACTGTCTGATATGCAGACTGTCTGATATGCAGACGTGCCAAATCAAGAGTATCAAATAACACAAAATGCTGTACAGTTACATCCCTAATAGATACACATCTAATTTAATATCACACTGCCAAGCCCTAATTCTTGTTCACATTTTTCTTCCCCATGAGTTTGACTGAAGAATTAAGTCTAAGCATTAGATTTAAATCCAGTTAATAGTGCTTGGAATCTACTGTTTTTTCCCCCCCCCTTTATTATGAAATATTGATTTATGAAATTAAAGGCTTTAAAAATATCAACTGAAATGAAATCTGTTAAATATCTTAGCTATGCAGTTTTCATAAATCAGTTGACTATGCTCAGAGTTCTCCATCAAACACTTTCAGCATGTAACTGACAAACTAAAGACCCAATATAGCCCTTTTTTAAAATGTCCAACAGTGATCTGATATTCATCCAACATTAAAATCAACTATCCCTGCATTCTCTCTCTCTAGCATGTCTCTGCAGCATGCACCTGGAGGCAAGAACTGAAGAATCTTAAGAATGGGGATGTTATGATCAAATCGGAGCCCTTCTCCCTGAATTGTACAGACTTGCTGTGTCTAATGCAGAAGGTATCAAAAAGTAGCAGTTCAGTCATTATAACACGTCACTTTCGCTGTGCTGAGTAGGTAGGTTTCATCTTAATAGCTTGGAGAAGGTGTCCTTCTACCCAAAAGAAGTGCAGCAATGTCTTGTTTATGTTTCATCAGAACTTTCCTGAGAACAGCCTGAAATGAACTGCGAAAGCCCTGAGTGTTCTGGCTTCAGGAACAGTAAAGGGACCTTAGCTGCCCATCAAACAAGGGGGTAGGGTGGTAAGCCATGAGGAATAAATCAAACTGTAATGTAACATTGCAAGGTAAGCACGACACCAGTTACAACTACCAGTGCAATTCTGAGCTCGGACTAGTCATGCTGGAGAGCTCTGCTTGCTCAGGCAACCTGAACTCTGTAGTCTGATCTTTGTCAAATCCACAACCTTTTTTTTTTTTTTTTTTTTTTTTGGTCACAAAGAGCCACATTTTACAAGCAAATAATTCCGTGTGAAAAGCAGCGTGGCTTCCTCGCTGCTGTTCCTCTGACAGCATGTTACCACCCACGCAATGTTTACAGGAGGAAATGTTGACCTACAAAATCTCAAATCCTGCCACATCCATCTCTGCGAAATGAAGCCATGAAACACTCGCTTACAAGTGGTACATCACAGTAACTGGAGTTCCTGCTCCTTTAAATCCAGTCGAAGTTTCGCGTTTGACTCTGACCTACTCCACAATGCTGAATTCAACATGGGGCCCCTATCGAAAACAAACGTCAACCAAACTTCTAGCGCACTGCGCCAACGCCCACGCTTTCCAGCGCTCTCATTGGCTAGATGCGACGCTTCAGCCCGCCTCCTACGCATAGCTAAGCGGTCCGACTGAATGTCAATCACAGAATACCGTAAATATCCTTCACCTAAGTGTGGTTGAGAACGCCGAGCAACAAACAACACTCAAGGCCTTCCCCGCGTTACGTAAATAAGTGGATTATACATGTATATACATTTTTGTTATTATTATGAACACTCTTCTCTCTAGTTATTTATATGCTAGTGGTGAATAAACATACTTTTCCGTGACGGGGAAAAGAACAGTTGCTCAGCTGGATCGCAAAAACAAAATCAAATATAATTATCAATGCAAATAACTCCCTACCATGCAAATGTCTTTTCGCTAAATAGCTGTTTTATAGCAATGGCAAAGGGATACAGAAGAGCAACTTTCGAGAGCCTCTGCTGTCACTTGGCGTTGTGCTGTAGGGGGGCGTGTACCCAGACTAGTCTGCAATAGACTACTCACACTCAATATATCAGGGTTTTGTGCCTCTTTTTGATATATAAATCAAAAATATGAGCAATCTACTATAAGCAAAATCAATCCTAAAATCCATGAGAATAAATTAAGGATGATATGGATCGTCATTTATTTAGCTGATTTAATCAACTTTTACACATACTGCTTCGTTAATCGAGCTGTTTATTTGATTCTATCTAGCTTTTATCTTAAATACGTTGATCTTGTTGCTTACTTATTTAGACCCAGCTTTAAACAGTTGATGGACAGACTTCCTAATGCAAACCCGTCTACAGTTAAGCATTTTCTTCCTTCATGTGGAAATTTTATAACTGTACCCGCGGGTGTAAAGACTGAAACATAGCAAACGAGTGTGCACAAAACGCCTAACCATCCATCTGTCTCGCATTCAGCAATATTAACCTTGACAACACGGCGAAAACCTTCTAGAACAATTCAGCGATGATCATGATAGTGATAGCAAACCAGCCATCATCAGAGTTCTCCAGTAGCGCTAACTGAAAAAATATAGTAGTAACCTGGTACATCAAGCACGCGAAATGTCAAAACACAAGAATATTGGAGCGGAGTGTTTAGTGCGGAACTAAAACTTGCTGTGCTGCTTAGATAACTATGGCCTCCGTCCGTCCCTCCCACTCTGTTACCAGCAGCAGCTAGCTGCTTATCACAACTTAGCTTCCGAGCTAACAGCAGGAGACAATGTTTGTATTCATTTTTAACGAGTACTTCGACGGTGTCTGCGACTTTAACTGCGGACAAAAGATTTACTCACGTGTAACTAGGCTTTACAGTTGTCAAAAAAGGCTTCACGCTTCGGTAAGAATCGTCTGTACGAGAACTTAAATGAAATTTCCTTACAAATCCACGCTGTCTTCTTTCTCTCTGGTTTGTTTTGTTTATCTTCTTCCTGACGGGTTCCTGGAAAGCGCGTGACTCCCTCGCCACGTGATTACGCCTCGACCAATCAGAGCGCACCTTCAGGATTGACTCAAAACTAGACCTCGAGCCTTTTAAACCCATTTATACAGCATTGTCATCAAATGAATATAACCATAATGAAGTCTGATAACGACTTTATTCATCAGATTTTTTAAAATCAGATTTCTGCTGAAGGTTTGCATAATTGAAGAATAGCACTAAAGAAAAGGACCAAGTCTAATGCTTTCTGTTGTATAAGACCAAGGCTTGTACATGCAATGGGCAAGGACTATACTTCACATACATGTAATTTCTGACATCTAAATCATTGTATGTAGTAACGACTTCTGTCAGAGAGCAAAATGTAATGAATAACACATTAAAAGTAAAGCAGACAAGTAATCCGATTCATACTCTATCACTTATGTTGAGTTTGTAACATTGACAGCAGACAATTAAGTTCACTGTGACAGTCATCAAGCTTCTACAGTAGATCTTCTGGCCTACATGTTATTCTTTCCGTATAAATCATATTACGTATCCACACTTGAATATGCCCGGGGTGTCTGAATACTTGGATCTTGAAAAAGGAACAAGCACAAGATTCCACCAGTGGGCAGGGCGAGCACTGCCAGTGTTTCCACTGGGGCGATCCACAGCACACCACAATGCACTGAGTGCTTGGATCTGCCCATGGCCCTGGGATACATGCCAAGCCCTCCACTAAATAATAGCATCTATTACTTCCAAGAAGGAAACAAAACTTAAAAGCCACCATAATGGGGTTTTGTCAAGCTTGAGCTCTCAAAATTACTAGGTAACCAATTAGGTGTGAGACATAGGAACTATGTTCCATATAGTATTTATATGGCACTTGTTGAACTATATTTTATCACCTGTTCTTATTGAACTGATGCATCGTTTGGTCAACAGAGCAAACATTTAAAAATACACTGGAATGTACAAAACCTTATTCTGCTTTTACAACGAACTTGTGGATTCTAATGCATGTTGCTGGTTTCTCTTTACACCTGCATTCAGGTACAAAGGGGTTTTTATCCAGGTCCTTGCACTCAGATAAGCCAACATTTAGGGCCAGTGGTGCCAGAGGTACCATATGGTTTCGTTGCTCAGTGTTGGTCCAAACAGTGGGTTCAGCTGAGCTAGGATGGCTATAAACCAGCTATAAAGAAACAAGAACAATGATGTCAAAAAGAGCAATACACAATAAGGCTCTCATTTACTGTTCTGCCAAACCCCACATTTTTGGGATTCTAGAGGAGTGAAGATTCTCCTTTTTGTCATTTCACACAAATACACAGATGAAAGGGCCAACAACACAATGTCTTCACAAGACAAATAATCTCTACCATTAGAGGACTTGGGTTAAAAGAAAAAAAGGACGTTTAATCATTAAATCATGCCAGGAAATATAAGAAGAAAAGAATGAACCAGTATTCCTGGAGGACTCCTCTGGCAAACATTTTACCATGATGAATGCCTTAAAATCAATATTACCAAAATAGGTCACAGGTCATCTTTTAAATGCATTATCATAAATAGAAATGCTCATCATAGAAGTGCTTTCTGTACTTGCAAAATAGGTTGGAAGTTAAGGGCCATTAGTTGAACATCGAGAATCGCACCCCGTTTAGCCTGCTTCTATATATAAATCTTCATTCTCTAAACTTAGAGATTTCTATACATCATTCACTATCTGTTACTCTGCATACAATTAGGTGATTTCCCAGATACAGTTCTGAACTGTGATTCTGGTACTGAACATTCCCAGAACTACTGTATTGCTATAAAATTGTGTGGCTTGCAGCTGTATTCATCTAATTAGAGGAACACAACTGTACAGTGACACAAAGAAATGGCCTCAGTGGTTTATGAATGGGTTGCTATGTAAATACATTCCACAAACTATCTATAAAAATGGATGAGGGCTGTGCTGTTTGTTTCTGCTGTTTCCTAAATTCACTTGTGCAAGGCAGACTGTTCTCTTTCTGCATGTGAAGCTTAACTCGTCTACGTTGATGTGAAAATAATGTCAGCATATGGCAGAACAGACTGTAGGACAACAGAGTATGAAACAGCATCATGGCATTACTTAATTACATTAGTAGATCTGTCACAGCTATTACATCTTCACTGACGTGTCAACTCTAATCCTTGCAGTTATACATTAGTATATAAAAGATTGAGTTTTTTTCCTCCCAGAACTGTCAGAAAGCCACTGCTGAGGCATTAAGTAAGACATGTAAATCTCAAATGCTCAGCGTTTTGCTTAGATTGAATTCTGACTCACTTCTTAGATCATCTGCCAAATGAATAAATGTAGATGTCTGAAAGAAGATTTTTGAGCTATCCTGAGAGGTTATAAAAGGAGTTCTGGGTCTTTAGCTAACAACGTGTTTATCTGAAAACTTGGATCTGAAGTTAAAGGTCTTTTACTTTATCCTCTTGAGAAACGCACTGGTTCTCACAGCAGGGCTTTACAAAAGGCTTTTCTGTTTCCCCACACGTTTTGGCACAGATGACAATGAGGAGCAGAAAATACAAAACAGCTGACTGTAGCGCCATCTGTGGCTGATCAGAAGAAAACCAGATTGCTGATCAGAATTCAAAAACCTTACGTGCTTAAATTTTACTCATATGAAAAAGGGAAATAATAAGTGAAGAAATAGGGGTAAATACTTACACCAAATAGCAGCAGATTGCAGTCAGCACCAACATGGTCACGATAACACTAGAGGAAAAATATAAAATAGCGCGTCATTTATTCACAGACTTGTGAATGATATTTAAGACTAATTTCCCAATCCTAAGGCTTCATGCACATTTCTCTGAGATATGAATCCTGAACCCGTCCAACTGATCCTTGAAATGTGAAAATCAGTTTCTTTCCGTCATGATAGGTTGTGATCACTAAGATCTCCTTACAGTTCTTTAATTTATATATTGGAAGAAGAAAAAAAAAACACCAAGGCCAACTTTTTTGAGTTTATAACCAGTTTTAATAAAGGATGCGTTACCCTCTGTTCGGGCCCTTGGGAATGAACAACGGCACAGCTCCACCAACAAACACCCAAAATAATGTCACTACAGATATTGGTATGGCAAAGGAATGCTCAACCATTCTGCTCCGTTAGTAAGCGTCCTAATAACGTCTTAAAAATAGTTCACAAAAATACTGTTTTATATTATACACGAACAGGATTCGTGGACCAGGAAGTGATAAAGTCCATCAGCGACATGCGTTAGTCCTGCCTCCTGAGCTGGGATTGGCTAACAGTCCATCTCCATAAGAGGTGCTGTAAGTAGCGCAGGAGGCGGGGCTTACCGGAATGCGGGTGAAGTAAAGTGACAAAAATAATGTACTTTAACATTTTAAAGTCTTTTGTTACCCCAAAATTAAAGCCTCCTTGTAAAGCTCTTTAAACCGTTTAAACACAGCCCAACGACTTAAAATGACTTACCCAGTCTATTCTAATAATTTATTGTTATCCATATTTCATTTCTCTGCATAAAAGAATTCAACAATGCAATTAAACAATGAACTGTTGTAGGAAGTGTAGTAATTAGACTGTACAAAACCCACCGTGTTAGTGCAGAATGTGCCAATAAATCAGGTGTTAAATGAACAAGCTAAATGTGTTACATTGCTTTAAGAATAATCTAGAATGAATCTTAGTACAGCATAAACAATCTTTATTTAAACTAGCAATCACTCAAGCAAACCAGAAATTTAAAAAGTCAGTACTGTTTTCCCAAAAGACTTTAGCACCGTCATTTTTTAAAAATACAATAGTAACCATTTTATCAAAACAATGACTAGAAATTTTGTAATAGATGTGCAAAGGGACATGTCCAAAGCAAAGCCATCAATTTCAGATAGTGTTCAAGCCAGATATTTACCGCCCCCCCCCCAAAAAAAAAAAAACACAAAAAAAAAAACCTGTTGTTGGTCACAAAACATCACAGTTCTGTCTTGATCTTGTGCATGAGGTCCTTCTGGTCAATCATCTCAAGCTGTCTGCTCCAGCGATGGTAAGCCAGAAGTGCAATGTTCTTAGCAGTCACAGAGCTCATTTCCATGGCACTTGCTGCCCATTCAATTCCATTGAGATAGTAAAGACTGTCATGCAGGATCATAGGCGGCATCTCCTGAGAGCTTCCATATCGAGGGTATGCCTTCCATTCAATGACCTGAACAGAGTAGTAAGACTTAAAAAGGGTCTTTAGCTCATCCTTGTCTAGTGGTTTAGGAGAGAAGACTTTGTAGACTCTGGCCTCATGTGGCTGCCTGCGGCGAAAGCCAGTGCTGATGTTGACTGGGCAGATGCTAGAGGCACTGTTGAAAAAGAGGTCAGCTGTTTCTGTAGTCAGCACACTTGTGAAGGGGAAAAGCTTGGGGTCAGGGAAGCCAAAGTACGTGCAGTTGAGATAACCATGGACAACAGAAGCCACCATTGTGTGATAAGACCCAGTTATCTCTGGTAGCTTCGGTTCAAAGCCTAGGAAAGAGATTCCTGAGTTGACGTTTTGCTGGAGAGGAGTGGCTATGACAACTATGTCATAGATATCTGATGCAATCTCAGCTTGAGTAGTGTAACTGAGCTTGTACTGGTGAGATTCACCTACAATAAGTAAAAACGACATGTAAGATACGTCATTATTAACCAAATATTGAAGGCACATTGGATAGAATCAATGGTAGCTACTGGACAATATTATGGCACTGGAAAAGTACAAAAATGGTCTCCAATACATTTAAAATCCTTAGTACATTAAAATGAGGGATGGGTCAATCTTTATACATTACGAATATAAATACAAACCTGGGGCTGTATTCACACAGAATCTTACCTTATATCTCAAATAGTTCTTAGTGGCACTAAATGTTCCTAACTAGTTCCTCCTTAAAACCTACCCACGGAATTACTGAAAGTAATTCCTAAGTGTGGCAGCGAGGGTGTGGTCGAGCGTCGGCTGTGAACGGCGAGGAGTCAGGTTGAACCAGCAGGTAACATGACAATTTACACCTGTGTCTAATTACTGGCTGTCTATTAACTTGTGTCTCTGTGTGTCTTTCAGACAGCCAGTAACAAGAGAGAGAGCTGCGTTCCCCAACGCGTGGTTGTGTTTGTTTGTTTGTGTGTGTGTGCGCGCGCACGCACGCAGTCAAAGCACTGAAAAGTACAGTATAAAATATACAATAAAGCGCACCTTGAACCGTCACGCCTGCTTAAAGTTCCTCACTGTTCCAAGACAGAGAATTGTGACACTGGTGCTGAAACCCAAGAGTGAGGAACAAAACGCCGTCATGGAGTCCTCGCCTCTCAAGGAGTTCGTCCATACCCTCACCAACACCCAACAAAACCAGCACCAGGCACTGGTCACCATGTGCCACGAGCAGGAGTGGCGCTTTGAGGCATTGCTGCAGGCCCAGCGGGAGGACCGCCAGGCGATCCTGCGTCTTGTTCCTCCAACAGCTGCCCCAGGCCCAGAGTCCGTGGGCTTCCCCACGGCATCCTAACCAAGACGGGGCCACATGACGGCCGGGAGGCCTTCCTGACGCTCTTTGAGTGAGCCGTGGAGGTGTGGGGGTGGCCGGATGAGCAGCGAGCGGCTCGCCTAATGCCGCTCCTGACAGGAAGCCCAGCTTACAGTCCAGCAACTGCCCGCAGACAACAGGCTGGTGTACAGCGACCTGAAACACGCCTTCCTGCAACGCATCAGCCATGACCCCGAGCAGAATCGCCAGCACTTCCGCGTGCTGACACTGGAGGAAGTTGGTCAGCCATTCGCGTACAGCCAGCAGCTCCAGGACGCCTGCCGGCGGTGGTTAGGGGCGGAAAATCGTGACGTCAAGGGGGTCCTCGACACAGTTGCACTGGAGCAGTTCATCGCTTGGCTGCCAAGAGGAACAGCGGAATGGGTCCAGTGCCACCGCCCAGCGTCGCTGGACAGAGCAATCGAGCTGGGTGAGGACCATCTGGCGGCATTTCCGGGAGCAGGTGCTCCCACAGCTTTTCTCTCTCTCTCTCTCTCTCTCTCTCTCTCTCCCCCCCGCCCCATGGAACCGGGGTCCAACTCCCCCGAAACCCGCTCCCTGCACTCGTGTTTTTCCTTGTGTTTCTTCACCCCTTTTTCCTTCTGTCTGTGCTGCCGCTAACTGCCTCTCTCTCTCCACAGGTGGATCCGTCCGTGCCCACCAAAATCGAGAGCAAGTCTGGGCAGGCTTGTCAGCGCGGCAGGAAGGCTGGGATTTCCCCGAATCAGCATTTCCGTAAAGAGGCGGAGCTTCTGATTCGCATTCCTGACGCGCTGCGGGCTTCCCCCGATCGAGCAGGAACGTGGAACGTACTGCGTCCCTATGAGTATTCAAGGGGGTACACATTAGGCTTTGGTGCTTTCTGGTTGTAATCAGACCTCCATGTATCAAGGCCTGATTAACGTGGGGCACTAGGAAATGCACGATTGGTGAAGGTGAAGTGTGTGCACGAGGATGTTCACAAATATCTGCCAACGCCCATCACTATTCACTTCTGGGGAGAAAAGCATAGCGGGGAGGTGGCGGTTAGCCCAAGCCTCACCCATCCACTTATCCTGGGAACAGACTGGCCGGGGTTTAAAACATTGCTAAAGCAGTTAGTAGTGGATGGGTCCTGCAGTAGCACGTCATGGGGGAATCCCGCAGCAATGTTGGCTGGGGAGGCAGTTCCAGGGCCGTCAGCATCAGCTCCGCGTCATGACGACATGCCCCTCCTCGCTCTCTGGGGAATCCTGTGGATTTCCCACTGGAGCAGACACGAGACGAGACACTGAGGCACGCTTTTGACCAAGTGAGAGTAATCGATGGTCAAAACCTCCAGCCTAATGTTCCGCTTTCCTTCCAATATTTTTCTATTATTAAGGATAGGCTATATCGAGTGACGCAGGACACTCAGACCAAAGAAGAGACGACACAATTGTTGGTCCCAAAGAGCCATAGGGAACTTTTATTCCATGCAGCTCATCACAATCCTATGGCTGAGCATTTAGGGCAGGATAAGACACTAAATCGTCTCATGGCCTGCTTCTATTGGCCAGGGATTCACACCGATGTCCGCAGGTGGTGTGCGGCATGTCGCGAATGCCAGCTGGTAAATCCAGTGGCCATGCCAAAAGTGCCATTGCGTCCATTACCATTAATCAAGATCCCCTTCGAAAGAATTGTAATGGATCTTGTCGGGTCATTAGATCAATCTGCACGAGGGTATTGCTTTGTATTAGTCACAGTTGATTATCCAATGCGCTACCTGGAAGCAGTGCCTCTTCACAATATCTCTGCATGTAGCGTTGCGGAGACACTCTTCCGCATTATCTCCCGAGTCGAGATTCCGAAAGAAATCCTGACTGATCAAGGCACTACATTCATGTCACATACACTGCGCAAACTGTACGAATTATTGGGGATTAAATCAATTCGTACCAGTGTTTACCATCCACAGACAGATGGACTATTCGAACGATTTAATCAAATGCTTAAGAACATGATTCGTAAGTTTGTTCACAGGGACGCTTGAAACTGGAATAAGTGGCTAGACTCTGTTGTTTGCAGTGCGTGAGGTCCCACAAGCCTCCATCAGGTTTTCTCCGTTTGAATTGCTGTATGGGCGCAAGCCCTGGGGCATCTTAGACGTCATTAAAGAAAATTGGGAGGAGGGACCTTCACAAAGCAAAAATGAAATCCAGTACGTTCTTGACCTGAGAGCAAAACTCCACACACTGAGTTACAATACCCAGGAGAATTTGCTACAGGCACAAGAATGTCAATCCCGCCAGTACAACAGAGGGACATGGCTAAATGAATTTGCACTGGGAGATAAAGTGCTCATTTTACTTCCCACGTCGAGCTCAAAATTACTCACCAAGTGGCAAGGGCCCTTTGAGGTCACACAGCAAATTGGAGAAGTCGACTATGAGGTCATGCACACAGACAGGGGCGATGTATGTCAAATTTACCACCTAAATCTCCTGAAACCGTGAAGAGAGGAGGTTGCTGTGGCTCTGGCAATAGTAGTTCCCGAGAGGGCGGAGCTGGGACCGGAGGTAAGTCCAAAAGCTGTGGCCCAATTCACCCCGGTCCCCTGTGGAGACCACTTCTCACCATCCCAGAGGGCACAGGTTATCAGGTTGCAGGAGGAATTCTGCAATGTGTTTTCGCCCCTCCCTGATCACACTAACCTCATAGAACAGCACATAGAGACTCCCCCAGTGGTGGTGGTGCGCAACTGCCCATATCAGCTCCCCGAGCACAAGAAAAACATGGTTCGGGATGAACTCAAGGCAATGC
This sequence comes from Gogo arcuatus, assembly GCA_028570945.1. Lineage (NCBI taxonomy): Eukaryota > Metazoa > Chordata > Actinopteri > Siluriformes > Anchariidae > Gogo > Gogo arcuatus. The sequence continues at coordinate 20,962,912 of JAOTRR010000022.1, forward strand.
TTGACATGGGGGTAATTGAGGAGTTGCACAGCGACTGGAGCAGCCCGGTGGTCTTAATTCCCAAGACCGACGGGGCGGTCTGGTTCTGTGTGGACTACAGAAAAGTCAACATGTTATCTAAATTTCACGCATATCCAATGCCTCGCATTGATGAACTGCTCTATCGGTTAGGTGCGGCTCGCTTTTATTTGACACTAGATTTAACCAGGGAATATTGGTAGATCCCCTTGACTCCATTATCCCGTGAAAAAATGGCCTTTTCCACTCTGTTTGATTTACATCAGTTCATCACCCTTCTGTCTGGGCTGTTTGGCACCCCAGAGATGTTCCAGTGTCTCATGGACAGAATTCTCCGTCCCCACGGTGTGTATGCCGCTGCCTATTTAGATTGACATTATTATTTATAGTAATGATTGGCAACGGCATTTACAACATCTAAGGGCTGTCCTGAGGTAGCTAAGGAGCGTGGGACTCACAGCATACCTGAAGAAGTGTGCAATTGGGCGGATGTAAGTACGGTATCTGTGTTTCCACTTGGGTCATGGGCAGGTGCGTCCCCAAATTGATAAGACTGCGATTGCAGCCTGCCTGAGACCTAAGACCAAAAAGGGGGTGAAGCAGTTCCTGGGGCTGGCTGGCTATTATAGGCGGTTTGTGCCTAATTTTTCAGATGTCACCAGCCCTCTGACCTCACTAAAAAGGGGGCACCAGATCCGGTCCAGTGGAGAGAGCCGTGCGAATGGGATTTTGCTCAAGTTAAAGTGGTTTTGTGTGGAGGCCCGCTGTTGCATTCACCTGACTTTTCTCTCCCTTTTGCTTTACAGACCGACGCATCAGACAGGGGGCTGGGGGGAGTTTTGTCCCAGGTGGTGGAGGGGGAGGAACACCTGGTGCTGTATATCAGTCGCAAGCTCTTGATGTGAGAGCAGAAGTACAGCACCATCGAGAAGGAGTGTTTGAGCATCAAGTAGGCGGTCCTCACTCTCCGGTACTACCTGCTAGGGCACCCTTTCACTCTCTGTTCCAACCATGCCCCGCTCCAGTGGCTCTATCGTATGAAGGATGCCAACGCGCGGATCACTCATTGGTATCTGGGCCCTTCAGCCCTATAAATTCAAGGTCGTCCACAGGCCGGGGGTGCAGATGGTGGTGGCGCATTAGCTCTCCTGCCAGGAGGGGGAGTCAGCTGCAGGCCGGACATCTCCCCGGCCTGAGTCGGGGGGTGGGGGTATGTGGCAGCGAAGGTGTGGTCGAGCGTCAGCTGTGAACGGCGAGGAGTCAGGTTGAACCAGCAGGTAATGTGACGAGTTACACCTGTGTCTGATCACTGGCTGTCTATTAACGTGTGTCTCTGTGTGTCTTTCAGATAGCCAGTAACAAGAGAGAGAGCTGCATTCCCCAAAGCATGGTTGTGTTTGTTTGTTTGTGTGCATGGTTAAAGCACTAAAACTAAGCAGTATAAAATATACAATAAAGAGCACCTTGAACTGTCATGCCTGCTTCCAGTTCCTCACTGTTTGAAGAAGAGAATTGCGACACTAAGTTAAGAGTCAGAGCAGGACCCTGCTATTATAGATGATGAATATTGCATGTTTCATGAATGAATATTGACATTGATTGGCAGGTGCAGTTAAGCATTAGAAGCTATTGTTGATTTCATACATGAATCTCACATGAAGTGTTTGTACATGTTTGTACTTGATTTGTACTTTGTCAATTTTAAACAGTTCTTATATAGCATACTACACCGTCGTGTATCCATAGCTTTGTAATTTTCAAATATTTAAAAGAACGTGATATGTGAATATTTAAATTTTTTCTTTTTGTAGTATCACAATACTTTCATTATTATTATTATTATTATTATTAATGGTGTTGTCGCAATATGCCATTGTGCAATAGGTTTTCATTTGAGTTATCATGCAGACCTCTACATCAGCCAGTCACTGTCAATTCAGTTATTAAAAAAAGTTACCTGTTGAAAAGTTTTAATTGAATTTGACAGCTGAGAGTGCATTTATTGTTTGATGCAAAACAAGACATTGCTCTTTTGCATGATTATGTAGTAGCTGTTTGGGATTGTTTGTCATTTGGTCTTATTGACCCAGAAGGCCTCTGGATTATCCCGAGCTTTCTAAAATGCTTTGGAAAGTACTCTTAATATTAGTTGTTTCTCCTAAATCAGCCTGTAAAGAGCTAGTTCTAGCCTTAAGATTCTTGAATACAGCCTCTGGTATGTACCAAATCAGTTGTATAATATACTGCAATATTATATACATATAATATATACTTCAAAATATTAGTACTAAAGGTTGCATAAGTAGATAGCATTTTTTGGTACATTTGTGCACCCCTGAGATACATTCAAATGTATATCCAGATGTAAAGCCAGCATTACAGATCATTTTCAGTCAAAATGATGCCAAAATTTCTGTTCTGAACAACAAAATTACACAAAAATGGTGGGCAGAAATGTTATTCCAACCAAGAAATATATTTCCAGCAAAGTACCCTGTCCATCTTCTAATATTAAAACTTCTATTTTCTTTACTGTTGTGATTAACATTCATTTTTGTTTGTAGATTAAAGGTTAAATTTAACAAGCTCGCATAACATGACCTGAAACGCAGGGTATATAACTTGCTACCTAGCATTAGTTAATTAGCTCTGACAAAAATGATCTTTTAAAAAAATTATTTTTAAATATAAGCCAAGAAACTCTGCAAGCTTGTAAACTGCAATTAATGAAATCTCACCTGCACGACACAAAGTACTGTATGTGATACTGAAAAGCCAGTTAAAATGTGATGCCCGCAAAGGTTCCATTTGAGTTAAATTGACAACACGGGTATATTCAGTGATACACTATATGGCTAAGAGTTTGTGGACACCTGATCATCCCACTCATATCCCCAAACTGTTGCCACAAAGTTAGAAGCACACAACTGTATAGAATGTCTTTGTATGCTGTATGTATGTATTTTGAATAGCATTACAATTTCCCCTTCACTGGAACTAAGAGGCTAAAATATATGACTAAAATATATGACATGCCATTCATTAATAAACATTCTAATCAATGGCAACTGTGGAACAAGAGGAATAAAATGTACTGTTATAAGACTTTTTTTAATAAAAACAATGCAACACAGATACAAATCCTAGATATTACACAAAAGTGGGCAGTCTGGGGGGACATGAGCTTTGAGAAACAACTTAACAGACATATAGTTGTGAGCACATGTAAATACCTGGTGACTCAAGGGAAATGGTGGTAACTTGTGAATGGATCAAGTTGGCCTTTGCTAGCTTTAAAAGTTCAGAGCAAACTAATTTATTCCCTCCTTCCACTGCCCACAGATTGGTTTGTGCACCAGCCAGTGAAACAGCACCTGTGAAAGAATGACAGAAGTTAAGGTTTATGCGATTCATGTGCTAGAACCTCAAGTGAAATCTGTCGTCTGGTAAAAGCAAAAGTTCACATAATCGCATAACTTAAGAAGAAGCAAGGAGCAAAGACAGAAGAGAGTAAGAAAATGCAGTATGAGAGTTCCTAATTAATAGCATAATATAAATATTTAGGCACTGCCTAAAAGCGGAGCTCCTGATGAGTGTATGAGCAAAATATT
>JAOTRR010000022.1:21135889-21150018 GCA_028570945.1 Gogo arcuatus
CTCTCTCTCTCTCTCTCTCTCTCTCTCTCTCTCTCTCTCTCTCTCTCTCTCGCTTCTATGTGTGTCATGGGCGATATCAAAGTACATTAAAAGCTCGTTGTGGGAAGAACAGCCTGCGTGCTGGGAAGAACTGCTGTTTCCTAACTCACTGCTTTGCCACACTTCGTGGGAGGACTGGCACTTTTGTGCGTCTTGTTGCTTGTTTTCTCTCTGTTTATCAGTATAAAGTTAAAGGGAAAAACCTCCCAAAAAGATCACCCTGTTGCCTTAACTTCTCCCTCACACAAAATTCTTTGTAGATTTCTTTGCAGTTTTCAGACCTCAGACTATATTTAGCTCTAGTCTTCATTATTTCTCAACCCCGACCTAATTGAATAGGTTTTGGGTGTAATAAGATTGTTATTTGCATTGTCTAGAAAGAAGTACAGGTTTGTGAAGGAGCAGATCTCAACATGACACTGATATTCAACTCGTAGCCTATTCTTGCTTACATGTATCACGTTTTGCTTTGTCTGACATGAATGTGCCACCCACTGTCACAGTAACAGGTATCAGGTTTTTCAGTTATAGCATGGTTACCCCAAGCACCCACAACCGCCTCTCCCCACAGCCCCCATGACACTCCGACTCTCCCCCGGCAGACAAATTTATCATGAATGCGGCTACATGTATAGGTGTAATGTTATTGGACTGGATGTTGGAAGACTCCTCCCTGGCTCTGATTGAGCATATTTAACCAGAGTTGATGAGATCTTAAGGAGTTCTGAAGAGTGTTCATGTACTATTAGTCATTATTGTGTGACACTAGAGCTGAGTCATTTTTTGTGTTGCCTACTCAAAACTGACACAGATTTGAGGTTGTGTATTGGTGTGGTGTATCATTAAGCAAATAAACAAGGTTGTAAAGAAGCTCAAGTCAGTATATACTGTACATATATAGAGTCAGTGATCTAATGTTGAGAAATTCTGCTGCTTTATTCATTGCTGCCATGACCACAAAAGTAGCATGCTGTTTATATTGCCATCACCAAAAGAAAGAATTTTACAGCAGCATCTGTGGGATTGATACTCAACAGAGCTAATTATAAACATTTTGCCATACATTATACATTTGTGGTAATATCCAGTATATATCTGTAAACACGCTTACTTTAAATACATACAGAGTTTTAAAAAATGTCATGTACAGAGCAGCAAATAATAATTGATTCTAATGAAGGTTTCTTGCAAGTTAAGAGGTTTTTCAGATCTGACATGTTTTATTAAATTTCTGTGATTTTTTGTAATAATCGTCCCTATACAAATCATGTAAATAACAGTACATAGTACAGCAGAACTACGTATAATATCAGCTAAGATTTGATACAGAACCCACAGGATGACAGAGGATGGAGAAAAGAGAAGCCTATGATTGGTGACTCCATGCTGAGATCTGTTCCATCCCTTCATTATTATTTCTCCCTGTCTTCATCCAACTATCTGCTTTGTCTTTTAAACTATTTTCCTCCAACTTTCAACAACTTCTTTCCCACAATCTCTATCTATACTCAATATTTCTTTATTCCTTATATCATTACATTCTTATATCACTTTCTTCTACACCCTGTGTTATTTGTTATAACATCCCTCTTTTAATCCTTTACTATCTCTTACATAAGTTTATATACTCCTTCTGGAACTTGTCCTCTCGCTGTTCCTCTTCTATCCTCTTCTATCCTCTTCTTTATCCTCATCTATCCTCTGTCACCGGCCTATGGATCATTTGCCATTTTCTGGTTTATGAAGCTGAATGTCTGTGTATTTGATGCGGGGTGCAGTGGAATATCTAGATATTTGTGTGTGCGTGTGTGTGTGTGTGTGTAAAACAAAGAAGGAAATTGCGGCACCTCTTTAAAGTCGCACAGCAGCCTGGAAAAAAGGACGTGGTGTTGGCATGCTAACAGATGATACTAACTTTGTAGGAAACATGTTTCCACGTATTTATAGGGTTTTGTTTATATCAAAGTTGTCGAAGGATCCGGAGAAGGAAAGTGCAGTTGGCAAGATGACATGTATTATAATTGTTACTCATGCTTGTTTCTCAATGCAATATTTCTTCTGAATATTTTGACAGATAGACGTAAGTAGAACTTATGTTTCCAAAAGCTTTGATTTATTAGATATCTTTTAGATAAAAGAGGCAAAGTCAAGCATATCAAAGTCCTGACATGACTGACCTAATAACACTGACTTATACTAACTCAACACTACCAGAAAATAATTTACCACATGTTGAGAATATTTCTATTTGTAAGCTGCTAAAGGGAGAAAGAGGTCAAGATTGGCTTGTCCTAATTTGTGTAGCCTGTTTGGCTAATTCATCTCTCATCCTGAGTTATTATGGCGTGATATACTTACTTCCATAATGTGTTTGTCCTGCTACTGCAACTGCTACTAAGTCTAGTAAGATTTCATATATAAGGATACTGTATATGATTACAACTTACGTATTCCTTTCTGGTGTGGAAATTGTGTCATGAGATTAAGAAAAGAAATAAGGTTGACCCCCTTAAAGAACCTGTGATAAGATGGATTAATGTGGTCTACAAGCATGGAGCAGCAGGTAGACAGTGATGCATTCTGTGCACTTTTAAAAGCCCTTGGCCCTTTTCTCTCAAAGTGAAAGAAAAGTAACTGAATTGACTAGATTGTATGAGCTTGCCAGCTACAGCATTGGCTGCAGTGATATCACTTTCAGTGCCATTGTTTAGTGTAAAGCACACCTAAACATCAAACAATGTATCAATTGTCTGCCATTGTAAGCCGACATCTCAACTGACAAGTAGGATGATCCTCGCATCCAGTAACTCTGTTTAAAATAGACTTAAAGACTCTGGCACTAGTGTTTCTGTTATTTACCGTTTCAGTTAACTCCTTAAAGCTTATTTTCCAGCTATTACTAAAGAACATTATTCAGTAACTGCAATTAATTATTGAGCATTTATTATGCAATTAATAACAGTAAAATTAATAGAAAAGGTGTATAAGATATAAATTATATGAATGTAAAAAAATCTCAGCCTGCAGATGAGTCCTGGGTGATTAAGTGTTTAAACAATGTGTGAAGATTGACATCTAGAATATCAGCTACATTATATGGAGGTTATAGACTTATAGACAGAAACAGGACAGATTTGTGACCAGTCTGCAAGCATCCAAACGAGATCCATGAGTCCTAGCAAGGTGATGTCTTTGGCATTGTCAAGCGAGGGATTGGTTGGAATGGCATGCCACCACCAATATTCAGCTCCCCAGCCTGGCATGGACATGTATTTTGTACTGGGGAGGGGTGAGAGCAAAGCTGTGAAGATTCAGGAGAAAATTGAGGAGGTGCCTTGCCAGATGGTGCCTCCATGCTCCAGTCTGGCATCCCAACTGCTTGCCCCCATGCCCACCTCATGCCTGCCTCCACGCCTCTCCCTCCAACCCATACTCGCCACACCCCAGCGATTGTTTGCTGCATTACACGCTAGAGTAGGCAGGATTCCAGTGAGAGCACAGGCCATTACACATCCGATCTTGCCCAGCTTCCTTGGCACTTTCAAAGTAAGCTAAAAAAAACAAGAAAGAGAAAGAGAGATAATGAACAGAGGAAGCAGAGAGAGAAAGAATAGAGACAGAAAAGATGTGCACTTTTCAGAGTTTTTGAAAGACTGGTTAGTATGAGTCATGAATTTTTAAGGTCTGAGAACATAGGGTGGAGATCTAGTGATGCAAAGACAGGAAAATTTTGACTTTCTTTTTGTTTGTTTCTTTTTTTTTTAAAAATGTGAAGCAATTTAATCCTATTTCTCAAAAATGGTCCACGGTCCAAATTTAGTTCTCATATGAAAAGTGCACAGGACAAAATGAAGTATGTATTAAACACTTCATTACAACTGTTATTTTAGAAGTCAGTATTTTTTCATTCACTAGAAGTTCTTAATTGTAAGCTTACTGTCTTCTGAATAAAAGATGAAATACTCAAGTAGGTATATGTACAAAATTCAGAATGACTCCTTTGTCCAATCGCTTCCCTCATCACCCTGTTCACCTTCAGCAGGTGTTCTTTATTCTCTCTACATCTCACAGCATGCATTAAGCATAGTTTCTTATAACAGCAAGCCGTTTGCCAAGTTACCTGTAACTGTGGATCTGTGATTAGGAAAACACAGGAATTAGGTAAGATAAAAATGATGAGGCCAACTCATCCTACCCATGCCTGCTTCTGGAACTCCTTAACCTCCCCCCTGCCCCCAATCCACTTCTTTCTCATTCATGGAACCAGAGCCAGAGCCTTTGCTCAGAAACTGAATGGCCAGAGACACTAGCATGACACTACTGGATTCCCACGACATTTTATTAAACACAGCCCTGACCACATGCTGTAAAATTCTCAAGCTGTCAAGCCCTCTCAGTGTGTCTCTTCTGTGTTTCCCAAGTGGAATCTATGCTCTTGAATTCTGAGCTGAACTGGAGCAAGGGAGCAGTTTGGGAAAAAAGTAGGGGGTCACTGGAAAGGTGATAGATGCTAGATAAGTCTTGGAAAAAGCCCAAATCAGTGTTACAGAATTTGCAGTACTGGTTTTAAGGTGCTTCTTTGGTCAAGTATCAAACCATGTTTTGCAAAATATTTGCTGCCTTATGATCACAAATTCGCATGAAAAATGGCTACATCTTGTTGGCTAAGTACCAGATGAACAAAACGAGCAGTGTTACTCCAACCTTTGTTTTCTGTTTCCCAAGGCGATCATCTATGAAGGTCAGGACAAGAACCCTGAGATGTGTCGTGTGCTACTGACCCATGAAATCATGTGCAGGTAAAATAGTGGCTTTTATAGAAGAATTTTAGATAAAAGTAGGTTGGGAAGATTGACGTCTACCTATTTTTAGCAATATTTTAACAGTGTTCCACCTCGTGAACATCACCCTAATCCTGAATTAATTAGGGCGAGCAGAAACTCATTACTCTTTTGGCTTCATTAACAAATATGCTTCCTCTGCAGTACTATGAAGTACAAGCCTGGTTGGCTTAGGAACGTAGTTAACAAAGATTCAAAGTCAGCATCTTAAGTAGTAGTTGAGTCTCACACACACACACACACACACACACACACACATACATCCTTGTGAAAACCATCCAGACAATAATTATTGCAGCTTATTAACCTATTATTATGGAGTCAGAGGAGTGCCATAAAAAAGAAAAAAATCTGCAAAAGAATAAGAAAATAAATTATTTTCTTTATTGCTTTTGCTATTCCCTAATGCTTTTTCTTTTACCGTATTGCTTTTTTGTTTGCTTGAGTGGCCAAGCTGTCAATCAACTGGCTTTGGGCGGGCCTTCCTGCCCAGGCTGAGCAGTCACTTCCTGCACACATGAATCCTGCTTTGCACAGTGCGAATGTGCTAGTGGTTTGAATCGGTAGGGAAGGAGAGGATTTGCTTCCTGTATGTGTACGCTGGCTATTGTCTGCTCTTATTCGTTTACAGTTTTAGTCTTTTTTATGGCACTCCTATGACTGTTTTCTGTTTCCCCCACATTATTTTTCCGTGTAAAATGACTTGAAAATTACTCATTATTTATTTCTATGTAAATGGCTGGGTAGTGTAGTGGGTAATGAGCACACACACACACACACACACACACACACACACAAAAAACAAACATCCTGCTCCATGACGTTAGACAATCTGTGTGCCAACCAATCGTTGTTTCCTCCTCAAGTTGTGTGTGTGTGTGTGTGTGTTGGGAATGTTGGGGCGGGGGGGGGTTCAAATGCACTCTCAATTATAAGCAGAAAATTAGGCTGTTCGCTATTAATCAGGCCTGCTAATTGCCAGACCACCATTAGCCATATGGTGCTGTGCCAGCTTGCAACTGTGGGACAGAAGTGCTTATTCCTTTCCTTTGAACAAACAGAAGGAAAAAAAATGACCAAAACAGTTATGAGAACATGCTAAAGGATGTTTGTTTTTTTTTTTTGCTGGACTAGGCCAAAAGCAGCTCTTTTTAAAGATTAAGATTGTCATAACAGAGGTCCAGCAACATGAATCAAAGCATCTTGTGAAGTAAAACATATGCTGGAGGAGGCCCATACGTGTTTCTGTGTATTTACGGCAACTGCTGTTTCCTGTTAATTACAGGCAATTTAGCCTTAATAATACCACTTTTTCAAAATAAGCTAATAGATGTGCTAATTAACATAATTTCTACTTATAGTAAGGTGTGTGTGCATGTGTGTTTGAGAGAAAAGGAAAAGGGAAACGAATATTAGTTGGTTTATTTTATATTGACATATGACATTTCCTAAAGAGACTATTTGCAGTATAATGTATCTACTGTATAATGTGTTTTCGGTACAGCTTCTCATAAGCTAATATGATTGAGCCCTTAAAATTTTGGCCTTTCTGAGAGAGAGACTGGATTAAGGAAAAGAGACAGTACTGCAGGTTTCATGTGACAGTTTCATCCCCAGCCCCTTTGAGAGTCCCACTGCCATCTGTGCAGAGGAAATTTGAGCCTGGGGGTCTCTCTCTCTCTCTCTCTCTCTCTCTCTCTCTCTCTCTCTCTCTCTCTCTCTATCTCTCTCTGTGAGCAGTTCCAAACCCCCTTACACTCTTTCTTTATCACCTTTAACCCTTCAGATACACCCTCATCACCCCCTCAGCTCCAAGAGTCACGTAAACACTAACCATGTAAACATTCCTAGCATCCTAGGCATTTCATCCACAAAGTTGGCATGTCCATATATTTTATGTAATCATCCTTCCTTACCTGTCTAATGTAAAAAGAAGAAAACTTCTATGCCTTCTATGCCACTTATTTCTACCTAGCCATCTCTTGTCTGGTTTTAACTCTTTATACCAAATCATTCTATGTACAGTATGTCCATAAATAATGTGCATGGACATACTGTTCTTAACTAGCTCCTAAATTTCTTCTTCTTTTTTTTTTTTTGCTTGCTTTTCTATCCGTTGATATGAAGTGATACTTCACTTAAGGTGTTTCTTTTCTCTTCTCCTCCATGTCAGTCGGTGTTGTGACAAAAAAAGCTGTGGCAACCGAAATGAGACGCCTTCTGACCCTGTGATCATTGACAGGTAGGAGAGCTTCATTCTTGTTATCCCACTGTGACAGGTGCTTATATTAGTGTATGTGTTCCACATGAAACATAAGTGTTAGCAACAGCTCTTTTATTGTAATGCTGGGCCATGCTGAATAATTAAGTGTTAACATAGCCTTCCCATACAAATCTAGCTTTCTCTTAACCAGCAGACGTTAATGCTGTGAATTTCTTTCTTGGGTGGTGGTTTTGCTGTGCTAAGCACCGCAAAAATGTTGAGACCAAGTTGCTGTATATTGGTCTTTACCTCCTGGTTCACTTATACTATGAGCTTTCTGAATTCAAGACAATCAGGGATTTTTCCTATTTTTGCTTCCTTTGATCCCACTTTGTTCCTTCTTTTGATGCAATTGGCTTTCTCAAAGTACCAGTGCTACCTTTTTGATTCATGCTTGAGGAGGTGAATTCAAGAGCATGGCCACTTTTTAAGTCAGCCACTGACACTAAAACCATCTCAGCCACTTTATTTGAGGAGCAGCAGCTCTACTCCAAGAATCTCCTGGATCTCATAACCCTATCACAGAGAGTAAGACCAGAAACCCTGCAGAGGAACCTCATTTCTACCACCTCTACTTTTTTTGTAAGATTGACTGGTAAACAGAGAGATTGGTCTGTAAACTGAGCTCTGTTTCACCAATACAGATGGTTATAGTGACTATACCACAGGTGCCACTGACCTGATCTGTCTGTAAATCTCACATATTCTTTTCCTGTTATTCATGAATAAGATCCCAATGTACTTAAACTCCTCCAAGAAAGGCAAAGATCTCTCTAATAGAGAACTGTGGCCTCTGACTTAAAGGTGGTGATTTTCATCCCAGCTGCTTCAACTTCATCTTAAAACTAAGAATGCAGACACTTGGAACACTTTTGCCTCTTTCTTAAACTTGATGGCTTTTCTCACCACTGCTGTCCCTCAGTGCGTCTGCCATGACATGCACTGACAGGCTTCTGATTACAGCTTCATGTAGCTGCCTCTAAAATTGAAGACTTGAACCTGGTCTAGGTGGTATGGTGGTGTAGTGCTTAGCACTGTCGCCTCACAGAAATAAGTTTCTGGTTTCGAACCTTGTGGTCGACTGGGGCCTTTCTGTGCAGAGATTGTAGGTTCTCCCCATGAGTCCTCCCCATGAGATTGCAGATTCTCTCCGTGGGTTTCCTCCCATGGGTGATCCGGTTTCCTCCCACAGTCAAAAGACATGCAGATTAGGTCAACTACTCTAAATTGCCCGTAGGTGTGAATGTGTGTGCGAATGGTTGTTTGTCCCAGTGCTAGCCCTGCGATGGATTGGTGATCTGCCCAGGGTGTACCCTCCCTCTCACCCGAAGTCCATCCATTATAGATAATGGATGGATGGATGGACGGATGGATGGATGGATTGATGAACCTGGTCCATTCAGACTCAATGTCTCCCACCTCATTTGGTAATTGGTAAAGCTCAATTAAGAGCTCTGCCTCTAATTACCCAGTTGTCCAAAAGTGTGGCCTCAAGCCTGATGATACAATCACAAAATTTATCATTGACTTGTGGCTCAAGGTGCTTGGGTACCAAGTACACTTATGAGCAACTTTGTGTTTGAAAAAAGGTTTTTGTTATTGACAACCCCTGTCCTTGGCTTGCACAGAAGTCTAATAATATTTCAAAGTTCAGGTTCAGACTCAGGGGGCCATTTCTTCAAAGCATGCACCTGGCATGCACCTGACTTCACCTTCATCTTGCAGGTAGTGATCCCAGAAAATGGCTACACTTCACCATTTTACAACTGTCCAAATCCAGGTTATGTGGGTAGCCTGGGAAGCACACCCTTTTGGACACCACCCCAGGCATCACTCCAGGGTGGGTCTCAATAACCCTAATCTGGGTAGGGTACAAAAGGGTCTTTTTTGTACATTTCATGGGACTTGCTCTTTGTCTGACCTCTCCTCTCAGATCTGTTCACCAAGTGTGCATCTAATGGGAGCATTAAGCTCCTGGTGATATAGTCCTGAGGTTCACCAAAGTACACAAGCCCATTTACCACAGCAAGGTCTTGATCCACGAAGGGGGGGGGGGGTACTTCAAACTGGTAATTGGCCTGTATTTAGATCATGCTTCCACATCCAGAAACTGGGAAAGGCTGTACTCATATTTCTTTCACACCTCTTAATAAAATCCACATGGATAATAGCCTCTGAAACAATAGCGGCCAAAGGGTCTCAGGCTTCGTAACTCTCCCTCAATTTCTTTCTCTCTTGCCAGTCCTCCTTCTTTCCCCAAAGCACATGAATGCAACTCTACTCTTTTTAACTTTGCATCTATCTCTTCAAAGTCTCTCCATCCTTTACCTATATCATTGTTATTACTGTATTATAAAATTGTAGCACTAGTGGTTGTTTATGTAATTATCTTGTTAACAGTACTGCAGAGCTATTACATTCTTGGTCATGGTCTCTTTATTGGCATTTGTGTTGTGTTCATTAGCATTTATACACAATGTGAAAGAACCTCAGATACCCTGGGTTCTGTTGAGGTAGGTGTTGCAAAAAGTGGTCTTAAGCAATGTGGAAGCTATTATCCAGGCTCTGGGGGCATTTACTCTTATGGGCCACAGCTCTCAGTGCTATTCTAAAGAGGCTCTTTCACTCACTGTTGTAGAAAGATGTTTAGGAAGATCTGTACCTGATGAATGATGGGAAAATGTCCTCAGGGATTCATTTGGAAGTGCACCTTCAACATTCAATTTTAGAACAACATTGCAATTAAATGTTGTTCCAGACACATACAGCACCAGTTAACTGTTTTAAGCCCAATTTTCCCACTTTAAAATGGAACTATTGACCTCTCATCTTTCCATTATATTTTCTTTCCATGATTAGTTGTATTTTTTTCTCCTTGGTTTTCTTATCTTTTTATATTGGGTTGGAGGCTGAAAACGGTCTTGGTTGCTCAGTATGTGCTCAGTGTTAATAAGGTATCATAAATGCAAATTTTCACAAAACAACTTCATTTTATTGAAATCCTAAGAAATTGCTCTAGTTATAATCAGTAAAAAGTAGCATCTAACAATCCCTGTCAAAAGGATATAGTATTGAATGCAGGTAGAAAAGTATTTCAAATCAGTACAATTAATACATAAATACATCCATCCATTACCTGTACCACTTATCTGTCAGTGTCGCGAGGGAAGCAGGAGCCAATCCCAGCTGACTTTGGGCTAGAGGCGAGGTACACCACGGGCAGGTCGCCAATCTATCGCAGAGCTAACACTGAGACAAACAACTATTTGCACTCACATTCACACCTATGGGCAATTTAGAGTAGTTGACATAATCTGCATGTCTTTCAACTGTGGTAGGAAACTGGAGCACCCGGAGGAAACCCACACACGCACAGGGATAACATACAAACTCTGCACAGAAAGGCCCCAGTCGGCTGCAACGTTCGAACCAAGAACCTTCTTGCTTGCAAAAGATGATGCTATATTTGCAGTCATCCTAAACGCACACCAGTACATATATGCAAGCCACATAAACCAAGCACAAATGTTTGCATCAATGTCTTGACTCATCAGTACAGCTTTGTGTCTTAATAGGTTTAAAAAAGATCTGAACATTCTTTTTGCTTAAAATTTTGTTGAGATTTTAAAAGAAAATAGGTCAGTGGTATCTCCGTTTTGTCACTGTGTTCTTAGCGGCTACTTTCCAGCATCTCAGCTTACAGGGTGCTTGTTATTTCTGAGACCTGAGATCTTTCAGTCTGGAATGGGTGTGAGAAAGTGTCTGTGTGTTTGTGTGTGGGCATGTGAAATTTCCTCTTTAGGGGTGCATGAACAGGGAGTGATGAGTGTAAATAGGTTACCCCATTTGAATACTTTTAAATCGTACTTTAGTTCATGTCTTTATTTCTATCTTGTAGTGTTATGTCACAAGTGTTTTGACAACAGGTGTATTTATAATATGGATGTAGAGGTGTGTGCTCTCTGACAGATTTTGAATATGTGATGTTTCTTGAGTGCCTTCATCTTTGCCTTATCCTACAACGTATAACAAATGAATAACAAGAAGCCAAAAAGGCCAGTTGTGGTGACACTACAGCCTAGTGGGTGTAAATTCTTATCTAAATTAACTTGTAATTTAGGCAAGGCATCAGAATGATGTAAAATTTACCTGAGCATTTGCATGTGTTATGATGCATAAATAAATATCAGGTCATCATTGAATGCAGACATCAAATGCACAAATCTGTACTTTATTCAATAGTCTAGAGGTTTTGCAGTCTGAGCAGCTGTACCCTATGAATCAACTTTCTTTTTGCTTGTTGCTTAATTTCCCCTTCTCCTGCCCCTTATCATGCCCGATCAAAAATACATTAAGGTGAGTTAACAGCCAGCTTTAATGCTTTGCTAGATGTGTCTTGCTGAGTATGTTTAATTATTAATTAAGAAATAATAATGAACTAGGTAGCATGTGTGCTAGCAAATTTAAAATCTGCATTAGTCAGTCTGCTCAAATTTGCATTTGTCAGGAGCATAAATAAGTACTGAATCTCCTCCTTGTGCTTTGCCTGCCACAAAGTGAATAAACATAGCCCATAGAGTTCCTACAAACAAACCTCACAATGAGCGCACCACTGAGCCAGAGATTCAGAGAGGGCTTTTGTTTGGTCAGAGTTTCGGAGCTGGAAGCACTATCCTCCGTGGGATTTCTTAGACTCTTTGGATGTGGGCAGCACATGCTGGGACCCAAGGGTGCAATGGGACCGCCCCAGAATGTGAGGGTTCCCATGGATGCCGTGAGACTTCCTGTTGCTCCCTCACATTTTTAATCTCAAGTAGTCCAACATCTGGACTTGCACACTAGCCAACAGAAAGTACATGTTTGCCCCACTCGCCCTGGTTGGTAGATGTCATATGATAAGGGAGAGTTTGCTTGTGGGTGTGAATTGGTAAGAACAAATTGGGGAGAAAAAAAAATTAAAAAGCACTCAACTTGTCATAAATATGTGACACTTATTTAAGATGAGTACTCACCCCTTTGTCCCCATCCATTGCAAATTAATTTCTCAATACATTTAAATATCTGTGCAGAAGAAACACAAATTTGTGTGGTAACTGAGTGTAGAAACCCCAGTACTGGGTAAAAATAATAACCCAGCAGTTGGTCCAAATTATCAACCCAGATTCCAGGTATTGTTGAATTAGAGAGATATAAAGTAACCCAGGAAAATCACCCAGCAGACTCAACCGAGTATTTAAGAATAAAAACAACCCAGCATTTTTAAAGGATGTATTCTGTTGCCATTTATTCCTTTTTTGCTAGACATCGAGATAATGATTCAAATTATGTTTGCAAAGAAAACAGCCATCAGAGCAGAATATGGTTTGTGCATGTTTCTTGTGTTTTGTCTGTTATATCTCAACTCTAAAATGTTCTGAAAGATGTGAATCAGTATATTAGCAGTATCCATTGCCTAACCACATTGTTTCCTATTAAAGCTAATCTATCCATTGTTAACGTGATCCTGGACAGCTTGGTGGGTTATTGTGAGCCAATTACAGAGAGCAGGGGCACAAAGAGAGAAACAGAAACAGGGAAACATTGAGGGAGAAGCATGGATCAGTCAGAAAAAAAGAAAAGAATGGTGTAAGAAAGATTGACAGAAATTAAGAAAGAGAGAAGAAGGAATGAGGGGAAGGGAGGTGAAACAATCTCCGGCACATTACCACAGTAGCATGCAGAGTATCTTTGGTCTTTCACAGTGCAACTCTTTTGTGAGCGGCTGTGTGTGGCCCACTTAATCCCAACATGCAAAGCAGCTAATAACATGCCATCAACCTCTACCTCTCCAGTTAATATAAGGTTAACAATATGCAGTTCACCCAGGCCGCAATCCTATCATGCGCCTGGTTGACCACAAAAGAGTGAGACGCACTGCGCTGGGTGGGAGGCTCTCTCTTTCTTTCTCTCTCTCTCTCTCTCTTGCTCTCTCTTGCTCTCTTGCGTACCTTCCTGTCACTCAGTCTTGCTGTCTGTTTTTTTCACCCTACTGCTCAGTTTCAGTTTCATTCTTTTGGTGTGCCTTTGTGCATTTCTTTGCCTCTCTATCAATCCCTCCGTCTGTCTCTCTCTGTATTTGTCTCATCTCTCTCTCTCTCTCTCTCTCTCTCTCTGCTGCGGATGTCACATTTTGCTCCTCCTCCAAGATGGAATTGGCCCTGAGGGCTATCTAGCACACAACTCCGAAGTCTGGTGCATGTGTGTGTGGGTGTGTGTGTGTGTGGGTGGGTTCTTGTGTTGCTACAGGCAGTGGAACTGCTGGTGTGTGTCCTGTCAGTACAGGGGGAGCAGCCTGTGGGGAGGAAGGATGCACCCTTTACCCCCTTGCTGGAGATGAGACCAATCATAGGGCTGACATTGTGTGTGTGTGTGTGTGTGTGTGTGTGTGTGTGTGTGTGGTGAAGCCTGTTAATCAAGGACTCATGACATGCCAATCACCCTTCATGGACTTACAACAGCATTAGGCTAGCAGAAGCACATCACACTCTGGGTTCATATTTTAAGTCTCTCTATGGAATTATGTTATGACTACTTTAGATTTCTGTAGTTCATTTGTGACACAGTAGTCAAAGATGGCCATCACACATGATGTAACCATAATTACTGTCCATCTGTCCATGTTGTCTAATTGACATCTGAGCAAAACTCAATGAAGGAAAGGGAGATGAAGAGAGGTCATGTGTTCATTCATCATTGCATCTTCTCCAAATCCAGTCTCACACACAGAACTAGAGAGGCAGACAGATGGAGAGCTGCTTAGGCCTTTCTGCTTGAAGTATGTGAGTTTTTGACATAATATGGATTACTATAATTGTGGAATAGGGCTATTTGATGTTTTTGTATTATTTACTATTTACTGTTTGATGATCTCAAATGCATTAAGAAGGCAAAAAAATTCCACTAATTAACTTTTGACAAGGCACACCTGTTAATTGAAAAGCATTCTT
>JAOTRR010000022.1:21179736-21191617 GCA_028570945.1 Gogo arcuatus
TATCTATCTATCTATCTATCTATCTATCTATCTATCTATCTATCTATCTAATCTGAACTATTTTCAGTTCACTACATTTCAGAGGCTTTGAAGACTTAAGACACATGGCTCCTGTGACTGCAGTTGTGAACAATTCTGACTTGGTTAATTTCTCTAGAATGGTTAATTTTAATCAAACAATCTGAGTGACACTGCTTACTTTCTAACTAGTAAATTATTCAGAAATTTAGAATTACTGATGGAGTTGCTCTTTAAATATTATGCAGAGCGGTCTGGTTTTTGCCTACTTAGCTCTAGACTATCTGTTAGTGCTGGGGTCCAGCCGAAGTGCCTGTTGCTCTGGCCACTTTAACCATTACTGTCTTCTCAGAAAACAGATCTCAATTAGCAGTTTGGAGTCTCTCTCTCTCTCTCTCTCTCTTCCCAACTCCCTCCCTCAGCTTAATTTTCACAGTCTGTGGCAAGTGCATCCATGCTGGATCATTTTTTCCTCTCCCAAACAATGTGGGCTTGCCTGGCAAGCTGTTGCATGCAGCAGTAATAATTAGACTTGCCCTAATGAGTTGACAGAGCCCAAACACACTGACATACTCACACTAACACACACAGCACAGCTTGACAGTGCCCAGCAGTAATGAAGAAGCAATGAGGCTTTAAACGAGGGAAGTAAATGCAAGTGGGAGTTTTTATGGTGAGGTCTGGTGTGGATCTATAAAATTGACCTTAGAACTAATATTAGACTCTAATATAGACTAGTGATGATCTCATCTCTGATAACAGTTACAGTAACAGTATGGCTTTTCTTTATTTTCTGGGTTCAGGGATTCAAGTAAGCCTAGAACTGAGTTAATAAGTGGTTTGACCATTTAACTGTAAAATATTTCCATCCTTATGGGGATATTTGGTCCCCACCAAGATATAAAAACATGTCTCCCAAACCCCTTCAAACACACACACACACAATATGTATAGTGTACGTATTTTTTTTAAAAATTCTGATTACACACACTAAATGAGGGTTGATAAAAAGGCATCAGGCCTGCATTCTCATGTTTGCAGTTTCAATAATTAAAGTGCATAAATTTAGTGGCTGCTTTCATTCTGATTAATTATTCATTAACGGCATCTTAATTTCATCCACTCTCTGAATATTTAACAAAATGCAAAAACAAAAGCTGGGGAAAAAAGAAAGAGATATGAATATTCAAACACGTTAATGAGTAAAAGCTTGAAAAGGAGCTCAAACAAATATGCATTTCAGAAGGGGGAGGCGAGTGCAGACCTGGGCCACATCACTGTTTGAAAAATAAATCATCTCTGCTGCGGTGTCCTGCATTTCCATAACAATGGTAAAGCACAGAGTTGCGAAATAGCAAAGGGGCATATAGAATAGTAATAGATATTCACAGTGGTTAGAATGGTGTTCAAAGTGACTTTAGAGTAGGGAGTAGGTGAGAGACTCAAGTGAAACAGGTTTAAGAACTGTACTGTACTGTAGACCTTCATCATTCATTTGCATGAAAATACAAGATGATCCCAAACATTAAGACATGAACTGTGAGCGCAGGGATGAACGGTGAACTCTAGAGTAGCAGTTAAACTTGTGTGCAAAGAGCACAACCATTTTGGTTAATGAAGATGTTGCATTATTCTGTGTTTAATTAATAATTAAAACAGTTATTTGTAGTGGATTTAGACATTTGGACCCTACTGTTCTTGCAATATGTATTTTTCCAACATTCCAAACATACGTGGTCTAATATAGTTTATTTGCCTATAATATTATTCGTGACTGTCCGTTTTCAGAAAGTGGTGTGATTTTCAACAAAACTGATTCAAATTACAGCATATAAATTTGTGAAGATCCAGCTACATAAAAGTCCTTGCTTACAAAGATAAGTTACTGATAAGCAAGTAACATGACTGAATGGTGATAACAGTTACCTTTTAATGTTTAAATATTAGTTAAGCTATTATTTAAATCATTAATTCATGACTGTAAATAAGACACATTCATTTGAAGTGGTTATGTTTTGCTTCATGCTTCATGTTACCACTTTTGACTCGCACCATTGACTCTCATCAGATAAGACATCTGTTCTGACAACAGAAGTTTGGCTACAGAAGCTGCAATAGTTCATGTTTAAAAAAAATCTACTGAATGTTGCTGCCAGGTTGTTTTTTTTTCATACATCGATCTGTCCTACCACAGTCTTTTTTGAGTACTCACTGAAATACTTCACTGCATCCAGACTACAGCCTGCAAGTTGATGATCTCTGGTCTATAGTGCGCACAAACAGTACAGTGCCTTAGAGTAGACTAATATAAAGGCATGTTATTCAGTATGGTTTTGTTTTATCTTTGATTCCCTCTTCCCTGAGGCAGGGGAGTAAAGTAGAGGATGGAAATGGGGGAGGAAAGGAGCCATCCAGGATGACACCCCAGTATAAACACATTTACCGCTGCAGTGCTGAGCCAAAGGAGCCCCCTTTCAACAAGCTCATTAGTGTCACTTAATTAAAACAGCAGCTCTTGACTTTGATGCCGATGGAAGCTGGTTTGGGGGGAGCAGGGGGCTGGTCATTATGAAACTGGAATGTACATATACACACAGAGAGGAAGACAAAGACAAATAAAGGAGTAAAAGGGAGAGGTTTAAGAGGTGAAGAAAAAAATGTGTTATGGAAGAAACAATTGTGCAAGCAAGTGATGAATTATAGTGTTCAGTAAAGGGTGCAAATTACACCTGTTTTTTACAAGTCACATAAAACATTATTAAATGCACAGTGACTTTGCAAACACCAAATTAATCAGCCATGGTGCATTTTTGGCAAATAATGGCCCCGAGATATTATTGATCACAATTTTGTTAAAGCGGTGCTTTCTTAAGGGCAGAAGACCTCAAGCTTACTGGGGGAGTGTGCGTTTAGTGAGCAGATAGTGTGTAGGAGTGGGGGATGGCAGACCGGAGGGAAGAGAAGGGACAGAGCAGACGGTATTGAAACGCGTTCCGCGCTAATTAAAGCCGCAACTCCTGAAATGCCATAATAACCGTTAATTAGGGGCTCTGCTTTTTCCGACTTAATTTGCTAATTAGCCGTTACATTGGTGTGGGTGTCTCTGGGTAATTATTGGCAGGGCTGAGTGACAGCTACTTGTAACTGAAGAGGATATGACACTAATTACAAGGTCCAGTGACACTACCGACCTGCCAGAATATTCTTCTTGAAGCGTTTGGCAAAGAAGAGACATTTGACTTGAGTTTTTCTATAGTTGCACTCTTCCTCTTCGCAGTTTTTCTTGTCAGTGCTTGTGTGTCAGTGGGCACACTCACAGTTTTCCGCTGTTAGTAGACGACAGCGAGCTTTCCGGGGGGTCTGGACTAGCCTGTGTGTCATGCATCTGTGTTAACAGCTGTGATTGCTTTCTGTTTGCTGTGAAACATATGACTCTAGTAATTGTGATATACCATATATGTCTGGCAGCAGTAGCGTAGAGAGGAGATTGAGGTGACCCAAAGAGTCATTTCAAACAGTTTTAGGAGGACTTTCCCTTCCAAAATTAATTAATTTTATTACTTTTTTAATGATTATTTTTCTCTTTATTGAACTCGCATGTATAGAAAGACTTCAGTTTTTCTCAATCTAAATATTCAGCTAACGATTTTAAAAGGATTCCAATTTGAGTTCAAGTAAAATGTATTTATGGTTCTTTTCTTATAATGATGATTTAAAAAAAAAAACCCTCAGGCTTTGCATTTATAATGATTTTGTGTTGCGTCAGTCTGCTTAATGTGTCATAACTATAGGCTTCTGCTGTCTGGTGTGTTTCTTTGCACATTTAGAGATCATTATGCACATTTATCAGGTACTGCAATTGAAAACATATGCCTCAAAATTAACTGTATAATTTAACTAATCATTTCCCCCCTTTTGTTCTCTCTTTTCTGTGCAAACAGGTAGGAAAACATTTGTATTCAGAATGTATATAGGTGTGTGATGTTTGGCA
The DNA here is from genome assembly GCA_028570945.1 of Gogo arcuatus. Taxonomy (NCBI): domain Eukaryota; kingdom Metazoa; phylum Chordata; class Actinopteri; order Siluriformes; family Anchariidae; genus Gogo; species Gogo arcuatus. Next base: position 21,183,746 of record JAOTRR010000022.1, read on the forward strand.
GTGTTGTGGTTTAGGGACTTGGACTGTATGTTTTTGTTGTTCTTGTTTGTTTATTTGTTTGTTTGTTTTGCGTGTGATTTTAGGCCAAGCATTATAGATAATTTGTGGTTATGAACAGATATTACAACATTTATACTGTGGTAAAAGGGGGTGACTGCACGGTCCTGATTAACTGCAACACAGCAAAGTATGCATAACTTTCTCATCAGACAGTATTCCTGTCACTTGTCTCTCTGCCTAGGCACTTTAGTAACTGTAATCAATAATTTAAGGGTCCTTCCTTGACTGGTCAGAGCTTCTGTACAACCCTTCTACATTCTACCCTGCAGCCCACAAGCCTCAGCCATCAGCCCATCATCCTGTTAATCAAATTATTCCTGAACCGAAATTGACAGTTTTCATTAATTATAAAGGATTATTCTAATTGCAATTCAAATTTATTCATTTACAACAGACGGTGTTCAGTAATATTTCAGCACATTTGCATATTAAATGGAGAGAGTTGGCCATTAGGTATGCTAATGTATGCATATTTTCTTATTTTGAACGGGGGAGCCATATGCGGTTGCTGTGTGCAAGGCAGGTGAAGAATCTCCAATGCATTTAATTTGTTTGACAAACACGATGGGCACAGCAACACGTCCTCTGGCACTTGCCTGCTTGGCATCCACGGGTCTCAGCAAGAGAGACGCCCACATGCCGTCTGTTGGCATGAAAGCAGTACAGGTGACACTGGGACAATAGATGGACGTGCTCGGAAGTAGCATGTGTGTTTGTTCGTGCCAGCGGTATACTCTACAGCTGTGAGCAGCTTTCTGCATTTCATCATATTTAGACCCTTTTAACTTCTCTGTCTGTTTTTCCCTGCAACATAATTTGTACATGATGCCAGTATATCATTTTAAAGGAGTTTATTGATGTGCCATTTGGGTGGTTTGTTTTTGATATAACTCCTCCACTTCCTCCTTCATCTTTGTTAAGCTCCATGTTCACATCATTAGCTGACATGCCTGTGGTTGGTCCTATCATGCCAACTGTCCTGTAGGTGGAATAAAAAAATTTGCACTTTCTTCAGAGCACCGCTGCTTCTCTGAAGCTTTACTGGGGTAAAAAGCAAGCCCTGGTACAATACTTGCTTTACTGTTTGGTTCTCGTTCATGTATAGAGTGATTATTTAGATTTCTATTATCTTTTTTATCTCTTATTAGTAAATTGGAGAGTCTTATTCAGAAAAATTTAAAACTAACAACATATTTTATTGGACCATGGCATAATCTTGAATCATAGTGGTTTGTTTAGAATAACAGCAGTTTGTTCTGTGTCTGTAAATTACATTCAAGCCCTTAATGTAGGCATGAAAGGGTTAAATTGGCTGTTTGAAAATTCTTAAAAGATCTCAGTTGAACTTGCAGACTTTCAAGGTCGTTTGTTGCAAGCAGGAGACTGAAATAGCAAAAATGGGAAAGAGAGAAATTCCTATTAAGAGTTACACCTAGTCCCATGAGGTCACACCATGTAACATAAAGTACCTTGAGGATACAGAATCCAAACCAAAATCCATTTTACACATGCACCATCTTTAAGACGAATAACATAATAATAAGATGTGATTATTTAAGATAGTTAATAAACTAATGGATTGTAGCTCAGAAATAGTTGTATGAGAAAAATTGTTATTATTATTATTTTTTCTTGGTCCATTCATTTATATAGAGCATCTGTATGTCTGTCTGCTTTTAAAATCAGCACATAATCCTAACATGCACTTTTTCATTTACTTGCTTTTTCATCAGGCCTATACATTCCACAGCACATCCCCCCTCCCCTTGTATTTCCTTCTGTTTAGCATCGCATTGACCCTTTTACCCAATCAGTATTTGGACCCCTGTATTGCTTTAATGAAGTCTAACTGCAGGTTATGTCACTGTGAGTAATGGCATTGTCTGTACCTGACCAGTCTCTCACACTCGGCCCTGACAGCTTCATTAGTTATTTTCTCTGCCATAGAGCACAGACAGGCTCTGTGTAAGTGGAGGGAGTTCCAGTCACTACGTGCCTGACAATTAGCTCCTCCACTGGGCTTGGGGACTCCTGCACAACTCTCGGCTCAGGCCAGTGCAGGCCCTGGAAACTGTCACAATGGCCACTACTCAAATTAATGAGGTGTGGACTCGGGGAAGACGAAGTTACAGCTTTATCTACATCCATTTGTCGGGAGTCATTTGTCACCAATAACTTCTTTCTTGTTGTCCTAACATTTTTTGATTATCCCATTGTAACTTTTCCCAGGGCTTTTGTTGTTTGCATGTTTGATTTGTGATTCTCCTTGCTTATCCCTCACACGTACATAAGCTGCATGACTGTGCAAGGAAGTTGTGTGAAATTGTGTTGTATTCCAAAAAGAATGGGGTGATTCCTAGCTGAAATTACATACAGAGATGGACTCTAAGAGGATGGATGAATCCATTTGTTCTGTGAAATATTTAAAGATGGTACAATGTTACAGGACATGGGCACTATTAGTGGAAAGCATGCATGCATACATTTTTTCATGATGCTGGGATTTTGGAACTGGATAAAAGATTGACCTGAAATATATACATATAATGACCTGATATGAAGGTGCTGAAGTCATTCTGAATTATTTAAAAATAAAAAATATTTTTTAAAAAATGCTTAATTGATAAGTATTCACCCCCTCAATGTGAATGGTCCTTTTTCAGCATTTACAGCTTGGAATTGTCTCAGATAAGTCTCAATGAGCGTTGCACATTTTGATTTTGCCATTTTCTTTTATTCCTCAGTGTAAATTCTCTCCAACTCTCCCAAATTAGATTGTGAATGTTGATGGACATCTTCAGGTCATGCCACAGATTTTCAATTGCATTTAAGTGTGGGCTTTGCCTTGTCCATTCTAAAACACAAAAGTTTTTTTTTTTCCAAACCATTCCTTTGTAGTTTTTGCCCAGTGCTTTGGCTCAATGTCCTTTTTAAACTTTTGCCCTATACACAGATTTCCAGCTGACTGGAAATGACTTGTATTTGGCTTCATCCATGTTGCCCTTGATGGCAAGATTTCCAGTTCCTCCTGCTGAAAAGCAACCCCAGAGCATGATGCTACCACCACCGCTCTAGAGGCCAGATCTGTGAAGATGTGATCTATAATGATATTGCTGAGGTCCGCACAGCTTTTCCTGTTTCAGCCACTGAGCTCTGTAACACCTTCAGTGTTGTAGCTGGACTCTTGGACACATCTCTGACAATTGAGCTTAATTTGGAAGGACGACCTGATCCTGGTAGTGCCTGGATTGTGCCATATATTTTTTCCACTTGGTTATAATGGATTTCACAGTGCTGCTAGGATGGTTCAAAGTATTGCAAGGTTTTAATAACTTTCAGCTTTTTTCCTTCTAACAACTTCATTTCAAAGCTGCTATTGTCCTTATGGCAGCAGGACTAATCTGATCTGCCATTTTTTCTGTGAGACCTCCCACAGTCAGTGGCCGGGTTTGCATGGAGCCTAATGTTCTAGTTATAATGGGTTTAAAAACCCAAATCAAATAAAAAATGCTTCATATAATCACCTCAATCAGAATAAAAAGGCTCAAGCCAAGTGAAATTTCAATTGGTTGCAGAGGGGTTATCTATACCTTTTCATAAACAGATCAAAAGAAAATACTAGCCATGTAAATGCTCGATTGGGTTCCTTCTGCACCTGTAACCTTCTGCGCATGTTCAATACGCCTTTGTGCAGCGATAACGTCCGGGTGCTTTGTTTGTACGACGTAACGCACTGCTTCTGGAAGTATGACACAATTGTGCCAAGATCTCCCTTGTCTGTTGTTGCAAGTCAAATGTTTGCATTGACTTATGCTCAATTAAAAGAAAGTATAATGGAATTACTCTAAAACAAATTGTACCAAGATCAATTTTCTAGTAAATCGGAATAGGCAGCAAAGGTATGGTTCTGTACGGGACGGCATTTCGTTATCCTGTGCCTTGCCTTCTCCTGTTCAGCACTTCTATGAGGAGAAGGTTTCTTTCCAATTGTTAATGAGATAAAATAGATAAAAGAAACACAATAAGATTGTCTAAAATACTTGCCATGTCCATCTTTACAGAGCAGAGTAAGCCACCTATGCAGGATTATGCACGTATCAGACACTCTATTCTGATTGTATGGTTGGGACATTTAAACACGCACATCTGTCTGACCGCTTTCATATAAACAGTACATTTGGAATCACCAATTAGAATGAATTCATTGCAAATGTAAAAAATGTGTGCATGTAAACATAGGTAGTGATATATATTGTGCAAGCATACAATTGCACACAGAAAACAGGTGTACTCTGTTTAATATATTTAGTGTGAGTACTCAAGAAAATTAAGTAATAGACCTATTTAGATTGTTACAAGAAAGGTGGGGGTAAATAATCAATTAAAGCAGCTTTTAAAAAGTTTTTTGTAATTTTCTGCCAATTCTGAGGGCATCTAAATAATTTATTTAATTTTATTTCTGCAGAGAGTCACTTTAAAATGAGCTGGAAAAAAACCCCATTGTATTATACTAAAATTTGATGTTGCAGTGGATTAAAAAAAAGAATAGAAAAGAAATAATCACTGGGGGGGTTTCTGGAGGCACTGTATATCTAGAATATACATTCCAAAACATCAGACCTTCAGTGTGTGAACTATTAGAACACACCATGCCATTTAATGATAAACAACAGACCCCTGTGTTATACATAAAGATCCATAGACCGTCTGACAAAACGTCTGCCCTAGACATCTACATACATCTTCAACTGTGCAACTTTCCAATACTTGATCATGGTCACGACATAGTCTAGACTAGAGTCTGCTGCTGATTGCTGTGATAGGACCCTTTAGGCTAGACATACAGACTGGGAGTTGGTACCAGTCTCTGTAATATTTATGGTGAGTCTGTCACCTACCCCCCAAAGCCCCCCATCCCCCTATCCCCCGCCCCCACCACCACTGGGATTAGCCATGGCTATACTGCTGGCATAAACTACACGGCACCATCGATCACCTTACATGGCCCACAGCCACAGTAGAAAGGCAGAGAAGAAGAATATTAGAGAAAGAGAAAATGAGAGAAGAAGAAGAAGATCAAGAAGAAGATCAAGAAGAAGAAAGAATATCCAAGTTATAATCTGAGTCACAATAGGAGAAAAACAGGGCAAACTTGTAGAGAGAATTGTATAGGTTACCTAATTTTTGCTTAAAAACCAAATTAAAACCATCTGTTTACCAGCTCACTGATTACTGCCTCAGGCTCTTTTAGGGTCAAAACCCATGACCTTTGAGGTTAGAACTGGCCTTGATTGGCACTTCTAGTACAGGGCATTTAGTCTGTTGACAATCAAATGACACCACTCTTCTTATTTTTGGAGAACCATACCAGTATATTTGATATTTTTAGCTTATGATTCCTTCAAACCATTATCATTAGTAGAAAAAAGCAGCCTAATACCTTGCCTTTATGAGCAGAAGACGCTGACATATTTGAAATTTTGGGACACGGTGGCTTGTAAAAGCAGGGTTTCAAAAATTCAGATATGGCCAAAACCAATTTGGCCCCTTTCAGTCTGGTCTGTGTAACAAGACTGGCACAGTGTACCTGTCCTTATCTCGCTATCAGCCTGCTCCCTCATTCTGGTAGTGTGAGTAACACAGAGCAGGGAGAGCAAGCAGTGATGTCAGTATGTGAGAGCTTGGCTGCTGGCTCTGTGTATTCTCGCAGCAGTCTGGGTGCAGATGTAGCAGCCTTCAGGCTGTGTAACATTACCTCTGCCTGCCTTAGTGCCTGGATTGGGTTACCACGGTACACGTATACACACACAAAGCGTGGATCACTGGTTCTCCTAAAACCACATGCTCCCCTCCTGCCCCCATTCTCCTCCCAGCTGGTTTGGGACAAACACCCTTGATTTTCTGGGTTAGTAGGTCTAAATGTGAGTATGTATGTGTATATGTGTGCTCCTTTTGTGTGAGCCCATCAAATTACGTACTTCATGAGCTGCAACAGTAGTGGGACGCATTGCCTTTCGTATGAGGAGAGGGTTGGGGCCAAAATGCATACATGGGCCCATTTTTCAGCAAGATAAATATGACACAAGCCATGACTTCCCCTGAAGTAAATATTATAAATAATAAAAGACCCTGAGGAGAGTCCTAGCTTGGAGCTATTTATAACATGAAGCAAACAAGGCCAAATTGCACTGAGCAAGTATTGAAGGACCAAACTAAAGTAATTGTTATAGCATTGCTAACTGAATAGATCCATGTTAAATGGGACTTTTGTGTATGATTAAACATTGTCCTGTCATTGCATGGATATACATACATTCATTTTCCTGTATCAAATTTGGCTTTAGTAGATTCATGTAAATGCAGAATGTTATAGCGGGGGAAAGATGTCAAGAAATGAATAATGAATATTTTATCCATTTTTAATTGATTGCCCAAACTTTCTGTTTTGGTCTAAAAAGACAGAAAGCCAGTCATGATTTTCAGCTGAAATACATTTGCCTTGTCATTAAACTTGTCAAACAGTTTAATGCTTTCTAATAGTGACACTCAATTTAGTATACTTTTTTTTTTGTAGTAACAGCAGTGAGAACTGTGTGTGCTCTGAGCATTAGCACGAACCCCCTTGAACATTTGATTCTTGTTATCTCTAATTTAACTGCTCTTGGCCTCACAATTTTAAACATTCTTTACATAACCTCATCAAAAAGTGTTACTCTGCCATGGCGTTAATATCCTGTGTCTATTAGTGCCAACTCGAAACGCACTAATTAAGCTGCAAATTAAAAGGTGATGGCATCTCTTGAATAATGTGATTCTTTCCCAGAATCCCAGAAGATAATAAGAAGCTTTTCTCCTGTTCATTATCCTCTCTAATGTCCAGCTGCTAATTAACTAGCATGTCCAGAGTTAGATGGGGAAATCTTACTACAGTTCTACCAAGCTATTTGCTCACTGTACAATATGGTAGGAAAGTAGTAGGAAGTGCCAATGATATTCATTGTCTTAATCTCTTCCTACAATGTGGTCTATTGGTCTATCACTGGTGGTCTATCAGAACGTCTCTAAATGGCTTCTTTTTTTCCTACTTTCTGTGTGTGCATGAAAGCACTGCCAAAACAAATAAGTCATGATTTGATAAGTTCAAGAGTGAGATTGTGAGATTGTACGATGGCATACCAGGTTGAGTAAAGAACGGTGTCACGGTGTCTTTATATTTATCTGTGTGGAAGACAAGAGGAGACAAGTAGATGGATGTAAAAGCAATGTCTGTCAGTATGAATCCTCAGCTTACTTTTTGTCTCACCATGAATTATTTGTGGAGCTTTGCAACAAAAGAGCGAGCTTTTCCACTCAAACCTTTCTCAAGATTTTCAGTTGGCCTCATGTGCCAAAAGGGTCTTTTCTGTCCTAACACACTCTATCATTTGACTCTTTTCAGACATGCCAGGCAGTCTATGTGTTTGAAGGAAAAGTAAGGCGCTTGACACATGTTCTCACATTGATGGAGAAGTTGGAAAAGATTTGCTGATAGATGCCACAGTGTTGTTAAACCATAAGTATGGAGTGAATAGGTTTTTCTGAGTTAATGGAATTAACATCTTCCTCCTAACCAATATTTCACTCAATATCCCTGGAGAAGACAGACAAAAATTGTGGCGATGAAAGCAGCACGTGCAAGTAGAAAAACAAAAGTAGTAAATCAGCCAAGCCCTGAGATATAGCACCCTCCCTACACTGCTAACAGTTAAGCAGCCTAACATAAGTGTGTGTGTGTGTGTGTGTGTGTGTGTGTGTGTGTGTGTGTGTGTGTGT
>JAOTRR010000022.1:21200828-21213035 GCA_028570945.1 Gogo arcuatus
GATAGATAGATAGATAGATAGATAGATAGATAGATAGATAGATAGATAGATATAATTGAGTGAATTTATTCAATAATAAACAATTTATTCTTAAATTAGTGCATTAATTTTGACATTGCAAGTTCCCTAACTGGTATAAACAATTACACATAGTGTATTTGAAGTAGTACAAGTGAATCAGTGACATGTATTCAGATACAGTGGAGTAAGAAAATAGACTCTAATTGTAGTGAGAGAAAGTTAAAACTCCCAGATAGCTCAGATCAAATACAAATGGTTGTTAAGTATAATAGTACAGTAATTGGAATCCCTTACTCTCCAAATGAGTAAAAATAATTCACAGTCACAATTTTAGTCTAGATGTAAGCCAGTATTCTTTCCCTCCTTCATACAAGTTTAGGCCCTTTTTTCCCCTGATATTTATCCTTTAACAACATCCTTTTTCAGGTGGTAGTGTCGACCACAGTGAGTGTAGAAGGGCATGTTCTTGCAGTGTCAGACAACATGTTTGTGCACAACAACTCCAAACATGGACGAAGAGCACGGAGACTGGACCCTACAGAGGGAACGCCGTCATATTTGGAACATGGTAAGCTGCCTTCTGTTAAAGTGCTTTATCCCAGAATGATTTGAACAGCACATTACCATGTACCTCACCAATATACCACTACTGAAATATTATGTCTCCTTATTAGTTCATATATTCATTACCCATTCATTATTCATATTTCATCACATTAGAAGAGTGATGTATTTTACAGTGTTACAGTTTTTACAATCTTTAGCTTAACACCCTTAAATCAAGCCTTTCCCCACTGTAGCATTTGACTGCACTTAACCATAGCTTTCGAAAGGTAATAAGAAAATCTATAGAATAATCTGTCATTTAATGCTTTAGACATGCTGTGAGACTCATCAGATATTCCGGTTAAACACACTACAGTATTTCATAACAGGGAAAAGCATATCAAGACTGAGTCCATCAGGCTGTGTGTGGGAGGGAGGCAGAGGAGGGTTATATGGAGAGAGTGAGACAGAGAGAGAGTACAATAGAAAGAGAGCGAGTGAGACTAAGAGAGAGTCAGAGAAAGACACGGTGGATGGAGAGTGAGCGGTGGCTTGTCGCCAAGTGCACACACACTATTATCTCATTATCAAATGTGCAGTGAGCTTCTGCCACCAACAAGACACACATCTCCAAATGATCCTTCCCAACCTACACACACTCCGGATTATAATTTACTCTTAATTTTACGTACGTTAGGTGTGTGTGTGTGTGTGTGCTGGAAGAGCTTTGAAATAGGTACAGTTTCACATTCACCCCTCACACTTCTTTGAGCTTTGACCTCCTAAGTCATGTATTCAATAGAGCAAAGAAAGTAAGGATGAACCACAGTTAATTAAAACACACCCCGGTGTCCTCCCCCAGTCCTTAGACTTCATTTCTTTCCCTTTTAGCTCTTTTGTCCTCTTGGTTGGTTCTGGTAACTTATTCTCAAAAAACTTGCTGTATATACACTGTGCAATCATTCTTCACATTGATATGACACTTTAATTTGTTTACATATTCAGAGCTGATTTAGACTGGCATAGAAATTGCACATATTAGTATGTAGACCTCAGAACTAACTACAGACATATGTGCTGCTCAGATAGTTACATGTGGGGCAGAGTTCATCCAGCAGTGGCGTATGTCAGTTTTCTGCAATTTAGACTTTCAACTTAAGTGCTGTAATATAGCTGGCAACACATTTCACCCCAAAATGCATAATCAGCCCACATTTTCTATTATCCAGTGATTGATTGATTGATTGATTGATCAGTTGGTTGGCGCAGTGGGGATTTGCTTAAGAAATAGTGCTTATATTAAACACATTTGAAAAACTCAAGATTGAATTGCATGTAATTTCAGGAATCTTAAAAAGTTAGGCACCTGTGTAGCACAAGTGTGAATACAGACAATCTCTGTGTATCTATTATACATTTTTGAACTTAAGTCACCAACCCACCAGTTCACTGAGTTGTCCATATACATTCACCTTGAAAATCTGCTGATGAAACGTGTCAGGAATTTTGCCTCTTACTGCCACCTTCATCATGTTAGATTACCAAAAATTGATGCCACATTTCAATAACTGATGGTGAAAATAGTCTCTAAAATGCTATTTCTGCCTCATTGACTTGTAAAAAAAGGTTTCTTTTTTGATATGCTTAGAAAAATGGCAGATAAATGGAAGCAATCATTTCCCTTTTTGCCTTTGATTGCTTTGAATGCTTGTACAGGACGGGAAAAACGTTCCCCCAGGAATAGAGCGAAACGGCCTTTTTAATTCTCAACTCGAGACCGCAAAGCCGCTCACTCAGGCTCAAGCCTGGGCTAACAGGGTTTATGGATGGGCTTCACAGACATTTGGCATGTTTAATTTCCACTGTTAAGCAAATCCTTTGGCTTGTCAAGGATTTGGCCATGAATTGGAAATTTATATGCCCTGACGATGGGACACTGAACATGTGATACAGCATTGATAATGTGCCACATTTGCAGCCATTGATGAATATGTTGTAGGAAGCAGCAGTAATGTGTTGTTGGCATGTTGTTGGAGTCAAAGGCTGTAAGAAGCTCAAGTATGACATTCAAAAATAACTATGTGACTTGCAATTTTATGTAACATGAATCCAACCCTCTTGATTTACTGCTCTGACAGCACAGTTTTGAAAGCAGATCAGAGATCAGTTCTGGAGGTTGGATTAGAGTCAGGAGGAGCTGACCTCAGATCCGTGCTCACGATGGCATTGTTTATGATAATGACTAGTGATAATGACTGAGACTGGACATCAGTATAGCAGAAGCCACAGGGTCATTGTTGAACAAGTATCACTTGACTTTATGCACACACACACACACAGAGAGAGAGAGAGAGAGAGAGAGAGAGAGAGATTTAAAAAATAATTTTACCAAAGCTAGCAATATGCATGAGCTCTAGCGAACAGAGAAAAGATATGATTCATTAACTAATACATAGTATCATGTTTATGTATTTAATATTAGCCTTGAATGGGATTCCATAGTTTTTTGAGTGTACAGCCCAAAACATACATTTAAGTGAGACATTTATGGTAAATGTCAGAAATATCACATAATATCACACAATAAAACTGACTTAAGTTCAAGGTCAGAATTGTGCGTAGCTGAGACACATCTCAGCACACTCTGGCCAGCGTGTGCATGTGTGCGTGCGTGTGTGTGTGTGTGTGTGTGTGTGTGTGCGTGCGTGCGTGCGTGCCTGAGTGTGTGTGTGTGTGTCTGTCTGTCACTGGGAGCAGCATGGTGAGCAGATGGTGCAGAGAGAGCCACAGAAAGTTTAATCCTATCAGATGGATTCATGCTTCTCCATCTGCTTAATCCAGCAAAAAGCTCAGCTTCTGCCAAACCGTCCACTTAGGCCAACATTACCACCACACAACTGCACTTTGCTTCCACACCTCCCCAAATTACATTATGCTACAGAAAATCTGTTCTTATTTTCTGTACTTGTATGTACAGTATGTCTGCATGTTTGTGGATCCCAGTATCTAAAATATAAATAAAGCTGATCACCATGTGCTTATAGGATGAGAAGTTGGTCCTTCCAGTGTTCCAGATCTATTTAGGCTTAGAAGTGGGTCATTGTTGCATAAAAATTTTAAAAATGAGATTAAAAATGAGAAATAAATCAAAAAGGGAAAAACCCAACCCTCTTCAATAATATCTGCGTTAATGGTTTAACATGATTTTTTTCTTCACCTAAATCCCAATAATAAATAAAGACCATCTTTAAAAAGAGATATATATTTTTATTAATAAAAATGGCATGTACTGCAAAAACTATGCATGCATTTATATTTACTCATGCATGCTCGTAACATTAACCATGCACTTTATTGGGTTCTTGATCAGCCATGACTAACGTCTTACTCTATATACTTTTTCAGTTACTCACACAAGTAGATTTGGGCACAATTTTTCATGTTTTTTTAATGCTTTAAAAAAAACACGCACAGCACTTCAGTGTTAGTGCAGTCAGAATTCTAAAATTAAAGCCATTTATGAAATGTGATATTTCACTCTGGTGCTGCTCTAGCCCTTTGATTTGAATCATTGTCGGATCACATGAGCCATAGAGGTCATGTGTTGTCTTGCATTGTCTTAATGCTGCAGACATTATTATAAGCCTTGTCTACCTTAAACAACAGAATTCTAATGCTGTAGAATATACAAGCAAGACATTTTTGGAAAGCAGGGTGAGCAAACCTATGAGGGAAAAACTCTGCGTGGTCTGTGTGGTCTGTGAGTTCTGGCTCTGACAGTTCCTCAAACTCAGCTTTAATTTATAATTGTTTTCAAGTAGACATATGTGTGCAGGACAGTTTATTGATCCCACTTGTGCAGTTATTGTTTTTGTTTGTACTGGCCTGCAGTATCTTCTAATGGATTTAGTTGGTTCTGTTTTCCTAAAATATAACAAATTAGTAGTGTAATCTAAAACACTGGGACCTACTGGAATGTTCATGTCAAACATGGTCTTGTTTTGTCACACATGCTTCAGATCTCACCACTGGCTCGTACCCACGTGACAGTAAAAACCTACAGCTCACATGTTTTTTTTGTTGCATCCCACAAGATCCCAGCCACGATACACACCTCTAAGCTCATCCAGATACCCTGAAAAAATTAACTAACAAATAGTGCACCTCCTATTCGTATCTATATTTGTCTATATTTGTATCTGTTTAGAACACATTATCTATTCAATCTACTAAAATAGGATATTACCATATAGTACACAGAAATACAAACACAGACCACAGATTACAGCATGTATCTTTTGTGTGGTGAAATATAATGTTATATATATTCAGATAAACATTGCTTTCCTTTGCACTTTTTAGTATTCCCTAGGTGTTTTTAACATTCCAGAGGTTGAGAATGTCCACTTTTTTATTGTCTGTCGGTCTCACGTTCACAGTTTCTTTGCATACTGCATTGTTTATAACATCCTGATTGAAGGAGTCAGGCTTTAGAAAGGGGCCTTATTATGGAGCCAGAACTATATTTTCTTCCCAAAGCTAACTAACTGTTTGTGGTTCCCTAAAACTCCCTAAATCCAGACCGTCTTCATCTTCCTGCTTGCAATGTTAAAAAAACAACAACTTTCCATCCATTCATAGTGGACCCCAGCAATCTTGCTGTCTTTTGTGCCTTATGGTGAATGACTCTATTCTAAAACTAAACAGAGGTGAACACTGGCAGGCTAAACAGCTAAATTGCTTTTTACCCCCTGCCAGTGCTAATGAGAGGACAGATCTAATAAGTGAACTGACGTCTCTCCATGCTGTTCCCTGTTCTCCATGCTGTCACCGATCCACATGCGCCACAGAACGCAACACAGGAATTCTGCTAAACAGTGTACATGTACACAGGAGAACTGTGACAAAAATACTTGTGTGCAGTATGAGGTCAGAGGACTCTTGCTTAGAGTGTAGCATGCACTTGTAGGAGGCAGGACACAAGTGTGCATACTCTTAAACATTAACACAGGCTAGGATCAGAACAACAAACATGGAACACAGAAACTCAAAACTAACAACTAGGAAACAAGGCTTAGAAATGCATGATAACAATCAATAAGACTTTGCAACAAACAAAGAAGCACAGAGCACATAAATACAAAGAGTGACCACAAGGAAACTAGAAACAACTGAGAACAGTAAGGGAACAGACCAATAGCATGCCAGGGGTCGAGTCAGGTCCAATACAGAAAACTGAAACATAGGCACATGACATTGTTCACAATGGAAACAATGATGCACAATAAGGAACATCAAACATGACAGTACAAGACAAGCCAAAGGACCCACAATTTTATTTTGCTTTATGTGTAGTATGCACCAACTGAAAACAGGTTAAGCCATGACCTTATGATAATCAGAGAACACATTCAACTGTATGTAACTATAAGTATTTCAGTGTAATATTCTACTTTAACAATTTCTTACATGTTTTTATGTCAATGAATTTCTGGATAAAAAGTTTGGTTTGATGTCAGTTACTGAATTCATGGTAAGATATTAATTCACTATTGTTGTGATGTGGACCAACCTGTAATGACTTGCCATTGTCATCAAGAAGAAATCCTAGACACAGCATTCAGTGGGAATTCTTACTGTAAATGAGGCCTTGTTTTTATGCCTGAGAGGCACTGCAAGGGCCATGAAAACCACTGCTGATCTTTCCAGGCCATGTGGTGTGGGAATCCTAGTTAAATCCAGCTGTATGAGCTTTCCCACTGATGTCTGTGGGTTTTTGTTTCCTGCTCTGGCTTCGAAATGAGAGCTACAGAGGTGTCATACTACCTACCCTAAACGCCCCCTCAAACCTCGTGAAACAAACCACATAAGAACCTCATCTCTAACTGTGAGGCCTCTTGGGAAACAAGAGTTGAAGTGTCCAAACTTCAACACCCATCACAATGTTACATTTTCTTGAGTGTTAAAAATGTAATTAGCATGTAGTAGTGTTATTACAGGCCTGAAAGATTAGAATATGATAGTTTTAGACATTTTTTTCCTTGTCTTTATTGACTAATATGTAGAAATAATTAAAATGGATTAATGAATATGTCTTCTCTCTTTTTTCTCCTTCACAACATTTCTATTGGTACGCTTACTGGAAAGCAGCCGCACCTTGCATCAAAGCCATTAGCCCAAGCGAAGGATGGACAACGGGGGGCGCTACAGTCATAATCATTGGAGACAACTTCTTTGATGGATTGCAAGTTATCTTCGGCACCATGTTGGTATGGAGTGAGGTGGGTAAATTCGTTTTAACCTCAGTGAGAGTATAAGTTAATAGATACTGTCATAAAAGAGGCTTTATTTAGAACGGCAGATCTTTATGGAAGTGGACTGTATATTAAATATTGGCAAACTGTTCACATCTAATATGCTTCCACAAAGTTGTGAGGCAGTCAGATGTACGAGCCAAGTTTGCTCTGGGTTTTTCCATTCAGTAATATAATGTATCCATGGTTGTCCATGCTCTTTTGTGAATGTCCATTGTAAGGGTCAAAGCATGGTAATTAAAGGATAATACCTCTATCAGTCCAAGTCAGCTGTAAAAGATATTGCTGGAAAGGGGCTGGAAGACTGGAACTGAACTACTAATAAATCCAAAGAAATGTCATAGAGAAATGAGGGAATCTTACTAAGTCAAGGTACATATTACAAAAAATCTTGCTACATTTTAGACTTGTTGAAGTATACTATCAGTCCTTACAACATCCATAGACTTGCACAGTGGTGTAACTACACAAATTAATAGGCTGTAATGAGACTCAGGGATGTGCTGAGGGAACAAATGTGCTGAGGAGGCGTGTTCAAGCCAGAGCTAGAGCAGACATCAATCTTAGCCATGTCTCAAATCACATAGTTAGGTACTATTGTAGATGATTGGTTAATATTCATAACTGTCTGTTCAACTAGGAATTAAAGATAAATGTATTATAATAAACAAACTGAAAGATGCAGCCTTCTACATTTGCTGAACAATTGAGGCATGAAGCAATCAACACTTTTCACACTAACCTTGTTTGTCAGGGACTGATAAACAGCATGAAGGAGCTGTAAATGAGGTAGCACAAAGTGCTAATTTTCATCTGTTTCTGGCCAGATAATAGACTCGCTAAGAAAAAAAAGGTGCATAAAAACGTTAAAGTTAAAATTGCAGAAAGGAAACAGGATATTACAAAATAACACATATGATAACAAAAACATTTAACAAGTTACACAGAAAAACTGCACATTAAATAAGACAGCATGTATAACTGGTACACTTAATAGAAATGCACATATACCAGCAAAGCAATACTAAATATTTAACCAACTAAATAATATTAGTTAACAACAAGAAAGCAGTTAACACAATAAAAAGACAATATGACAAGTCACTCAACTAGATGATTAATTAAGATGAAAAAGCAGCACAGTTGAGATTGCAATGTGTAAAAAATGTGTAATAATGTGTAATAAATAAGCCATAATTACAATTGACTTGTAACAGAATTATGTGTTAATCTGTTTTATGTGTATTGGTACTGAATACCATTCATATGATGCCCTACTAGAAAATGTTAATTTACTCAAAACGCTCCTTCAGAAGGGGACTACACAATCTCCCTATGCTGTTTGTATTATTAAGATTTTCCCAATCTTCAAATGTTATTTTTTAAAAGTGACAGTAATGTTAATTATTCTGCTTCTGATCTATAAAAAAAATATGCAGCACAGAATTGAGAGAGGAGAATTAAGGAGAATTGATAACAGATAACATATGTAGCCAATGTGGCTAATAATGATGGTTGTCTGTAGTGCTGCTATTGTCTCCATCTCAAAATGATTATACAATATACAAAATGATATATACAATATTGTATATTATATAATGAACTGTGCACTAAAATTAAAAATATCATACAGGAAACAGTGTTGGCAAAGTTATCTAGCTGAAGTCAGGCAGTACTGAATGCAGTGCAGTGCTATTGCTTACAACACATGCCTTGTAAACTTAATTTCTTTCAAATACAAACCCACTTAAAACTTTCATATGTAGTATATTGGAACAGTGTATACCTTTAAGTATTAGGTCATAGCATGCCATTTGACACATCTATTGCGTGGAATGATCAAGTGCTTTGTGATTAAATTCAGTCATTACGTATACAGTGATGCTCTCTTCATAGCTCTTGACTGCAATGCAAATCTGCACAAGTGCCTTTGATATGATCTAGAATTACATATCAGAGGAATGAGCACACATGCAAACAGCACTGGATGCCTGCACAGTGCAATGACAGTGTACATCTGGGACATATTTACTGCCCTTTGGCTCCTCCCCCTCTAGCTGTTCCTGTAGACTTCATAACCTTTTGACCTTTCTGCCCTAACCTCTTAGCCCCTAAATGAAAAGGCCCACCCAGAGCCCTCTCAGCTGTGCCCATCAGCTATGGATTTGATTACCCCGGATAGAGTGTGATGAGGGAAAGAGATGGACAGAGAGAAGTTTAATTTTTCCTATGTCTTTCTTAGTTCATGTCATACTTAGTTCACAAAAAAAAAAAATAGATTGTTTCAATATTAGTCTCTAAAACATTTAGGTGACTGAATGAAATTTTTGCAGGGAGAGTTAGAGGCATTAGGTAGTTATGGGGGTAAATAAAATGCCCTGATTAGCCCTAGGAGAATGCATGTGTGCCTGGCTTAATGATACACTAGCCTCTATTTACAAAGTATTTATACTGGGGATTGTTTTAAAGGTCACATACAGAAACGCCCAACTTAAGGTCAAATTCAGGGACCAACACACACACACACACACACACACACACACACACACACATAGATAAACAAACACTTTTCTCTGTGTGGCAAAGAGAAAGAGAATGCTAAAAAAAATAACAAGCAATGTGTACCAGATAAATATATATTTATGTATTTATTTCCGAGCATAACTGAGTGATTAGTGTTGGGGAACAAGGTTAATGTCTAGGGCTGATCATTTCAGGTTTGACTCTACAGCATGTTTCTAATTAGGTTGTCTCTAGGCAAGAAGTACAGACCCCATGTGCCCTTTCACAGCGTAACAACAGCCCCATCAAACCCCTGATAATGATCAGTATGACACATAAACTCACAGTACACACAAATACACATTTCAGTCATATTTATTTATGTTTTCAGGGTTCTTGGTATTTTGGATACTAGCCAACAAGGCTCGCATTTTTTACTGTTTGTGTTACTATTGGTGGAGTCATAATACACATAGACACTGATTCAACAGTTAAATAGGACTATTGCAGTAAACAGCTGCCTGTATTGTTAATAAACAGAAACATACTTACAATATTAAATACTGTATATGCAACCAAATAAACTTTGTGAAAATAAAGTCTGAAGTGATCAACCTGGTACATGTTACACATGGGAGCAACAATAAACTGTTAAAAATGTCCTAGTCCGGGACATTAATCTCTCTTTCTCTCTCTCTCTCTCTCTCTCTCTTTCTCTCTCTCCCATCAGCTCATCACGCCTCATGCCATCCGCGTGCAGACGCCTCCTCGGCACATCCCAGGGGTCGTGGAGGTTACACTCTCCTACAAGTCTAAACAGTTCTGCAAAGGGACACCAGGCAGATTCATTTACACAGGTAAGTTGTCCAATCTCATGCTAAAGTTACGTCAACTGACCACAAATATACAACCAGTGATCATCATAAAAGAAAAGTGACTATTGAAGAACAGCTAACATCTTGGGGGAAATTTCAGGGGTATCTACACTTTTAGGGAAATGGGTTACTTGGAAAATTAAGGGGTTTTAGCTTCTTAAAAAGGGTCTATTGTAAACCTTATCAGACAATGAAACAATATTTTGCAGAGTTTTACATACAACCTTTCCCCAGAGGGACAAGACGAAGAATTTACAGGGTCTAGAGCTTTAGCGTGTAGGCATAAACAGACGAACCACTGCTGCAGTCCAATCCACTTCCTTTCAGGGAAGTTATTCATGTCAGTTTCAATATAGCCTTTAGTTATATAGACTCTTAGTTATTGTGTGATGGTTAATATATGAGCCTAATTCCCTCTCCTTAAGCAGCCATACTGATCTATGATCAGCCACAGAATAGGCCAGTAATGGGGGCTGTACGTGTTTGTTATTAGCAGTCTTTATAGCTTTCCATTTAAGCCGTCTGTAATTATTTATCTGCATTACACTTACATTCTGAGTTACATACAGAAAAGCGAAATGGAGAGCCTATATATCAACAACGTAACAGAAAAAGGAGGATATTTCTTTCCTTAATTACTCTAGATGAGGAGATAGTAACGAGCTCTGCTTGTAAACACTGTAACAGTTTAGTTAGACAAACAGTGGGCACTTTACTGGCCTACATCTTGAAGTCATTTGCAGAAAAAAAAAAGCTGAAACGATCTGTGTAGCTTTCCGGATTGCATACAAACACACATCGGTGCACAAACACAAAGGAAACAAGTGCCTCACTCATTTTAGACACACACACACACACACACACACACACACTATATTAGTGGACCTAGTCCCAGAACAGTTTCAATAGTTCTGTAACAAGTAGAACTGCATCTTTTCACTTTCCATTTCTTTTCTCCAAATCAAAGAAACTTGATTCTGATTCTTTGCATTTCTTTTCTCCCTTTTTTTTCTCTCTGACTAAATTTGTATTAACTAGCTCAGCCTTTGCTCACACATTCTGGTTATATAAACATTAAACACAAAGTGAGAGAGAGAGAGAGAGAGAGAGAGAGAGAGAGAGAGAGAGAGAGAGAGAGACCTCTACCTAAGGCAGCATCAAAACATGCACCAAAATCATCCATTAATGCCCACAAATCATGAGATCAAAGGTCAAACCCCTGAGAACTCATTAGCATATTACTAGTGCTCTGTTTGGCAGAATGTATTTTTCAGGTGTCAGTTCATTGAGTTTTCACCTCAGACATCTGCATGAGCATGTGTGGGAAAGGGGGAGGGAGGCTTGCACTGAAAAAGAAGCATGAAATGTTTTTTCCTCCCATTTCCCTCATATCAGATTAAATCCTATATAAACCTGTAACTTGATTTTGTTTTTTAATAAAACCTGTGCTGGGTGACTGGAAAGTGAAAGTGGTAGCTGGCCTTGGCATAGCTAGTACTCAGTGAACAGCTGGCAAAACTAATCGGCTTGTTACTGAACTGTGTGAGCAGTGGCTATTAGCGTAGCTTGCTAGCAGCTCTCTGGGTCTAATTAAATCAATACAGGCAGAGCCATGGGCGCCTCCTGCCAGGCTCCAGCTAGGTGCTAATCTGTGGCTACCTGAAAACTGCCAGTAGTATGTCAGGTTTTGTAACCTCCAAAATCAGTCAACTAAAATAAACAGTGAGAGTCAAACTATGGAAGATTGTATTATAAAACTTTAAATGGACAAGGCAGTGGGTAGGTGAGAAGGAGAGCAGAGTTTTATGCATTGTGATGTTTATTGAAGAAGCCTACAGATGTTTTTTGCATATAGCCTAGGTACAGTATCATTCCTACATGAAACGCTGCACTTTGCCTTTCTTTCTTTCTTTCTTTCTTTCTTTCTTTCTTTCTTTCTTTCTTTCTTT
>JAOTRR010000022.1:21359295-21372815 GCA_028570945.1 Gogo arcuatus
GAGACTATGTTGAAAAATAATGCAAGAACAATCTTTCTCCTGTGACGTTTTCTGGGTGAGGCCGAGACGTTTTTGAAGTACCCTCGTAGACTGTAGTTTGAAAAGTTACTCATCTGGCAAAGGGTAAACATTTATACACAATCCCAGCTAGATCATTTCAGTTGTTTTTACAGTAATAGGAGGTCTTACCTTTTTTTTTATTTTTATTTTTTTAAATGAACCAATATGGCCTGTTGAAAGTGCTGGCTTGGAAGTTGGAACTGTAGTGTGTTTTGTTTGGTGTTGACCAGCCATGTAGAAATGGAGATATAAGTTTGATCTCATCAAAAAAAAAAAAGAAATCTCACCTTTATTTTAATGGTCAAACTTTACACAGGACAGTCGTCACATTCATTGGAATATCCTTGCCAATTTTTTGTCATGTACCCAAACAGGAATTTTTAAAAAATCTGTATTTCTAGCTGTGCTGAAAAAAATTAAAGACACTTGCATAGCAAACATTTTTAAAGGTTTTGCATATACATAGATGAAATTGAACGGGTTATTAGGCCTACCAAAAAACATTACTGTTAAGAGACCTGCTTATGATCATCTGTTCTCAATAATAGCCTTGAAATAAAGCCTTATTGCTACAGTTACTCATTTTGGACGATGCTTTTATTCTTGTTTAAGGCCCCTGACACTAGGATTTGGACTCACAACCTTCTGATCAGTAGCCCAAAACCTTAACTACTGAGCCAGCACTTTCCAGCACAACTTTATTAAAGTTATTTGCCACCACAGCTATATAGTTCGCTATGTTTACAAACTTTTGTTCTTTTAGACGTAGCGAGTATTCTAAATTTAGCAGAAGTTGGCGTAAACATCACGAGGAGAACGGAAGCATTATGATATAAATGTTGTCTTGGATAAAAATGGATCTTTTGTAACACTCAGTTTTTTTACGATTCCTCCAGTCTCTCCCTGTTTAACTGTCTTAATCCTCATGATGATGATGAGCTTAACGTTATTTATTCAATCATCATTATTAATACTGATAGTTTCATTTTATACAAAGGAGTATCTCAGGAGTTGAAGGTTAAAGTTGTTGTTCAAGGAACCAACCATAACAGCTTAGCAGTGCTGGGGTTTGAACTCACAACCTTCTAAACGCTGGCTCATTACCTCAAAAGCACATGTTGCACTGGTGGTCTTGTGCCAACCGCCTGCAGGGTGAACTGGTAGATCTCAGAATCCTTGTCCAAGGTCTCCACCTCGCTGTGCTGGAGGTCGCTCTGCCACTGGCCATGTTCTCTTAGGACACGTTGAAAAACATCTTTCTGGGGAATGTCCACTTCTACCGTCCCCCTCCACAATGGCAACGGGTCACCATCTTCCACCTGCAAGAAATGTGTCCTTGTCACACTTGTTTCCCTTTACATTTTTCTTTGGAATGTGTCAGCTCTCCCACAACATGATTTCAAGTTTACGACACATGACCACTCACCTTTTTAAATGCCACATCCACATGATCGGAGGTGGAGCAGATTACCCAGCTTTTGGTCTTCTCCCTCGCCTCCTTCAGGAGCTGCTGGATGGAGACGTCTAGCCGGGCACGGTCTGCTAGATCGGTCTCGTCCATGTTCAGGATGTCTTCGTTAAAGGTGCTGGGATTCCTTTCGTGCCAGTAATGTGGCATCTGAATTAAAGTGAGATTTAGTCTGATTGGTGAACGACATTCATACTAAAAAATCTGTAAAATACAAATCCTCATGCGTGGTATTATAGATGCATGACATTTATAGGACATTGGATCCATTAGCTAATTATAGTTATCTCATTTACATTTACAGCATTTAGCAGACACTCTTATCTAAAGAAACGTACAGATTATTTTTTCTCCAGAGTTAATCTTCACCACGCATGAAGATCCATAGAAAACATTCCACATGAAGGATGATAAAATTCCAGACTGCTTTACCTTCATTCTAATATCATAAGGTTTTGTTTTTAATTAGTATTTTGGAAAATTTATGGAACCCCTGGGATAATATCTAAGATTTCATTAAAATCCTTTTGTTATATCATTAAGGGAAAAATATAAAGTTGAGTACGGTCACACTGCACAAGTCAGGTAATGGATCTATAAAATCCCTAAGCGGTTCAGTTCACCGTAATACCATAATAAAGGTTAAAAATTTTGGAACAGTTGAATATTCGCCATTGAATGAAATTGGGAGTCCAAGGAAGAAGAAGAAGAAGAGTCCAAAAATCAGACTCTTGTCTATTTTTTAAATCTTCAAGACAGGACAATACTTCCATTAAAACAAGCTGATTTAAAGATACCCTTCCTAAGAGCAACCACTAAAAGGCAGTCCATGAACTTCACTAAGTGTCACTGACACTACAGTTCTCACCTTTTGGCCAACCATCACAAAGTTTGGTGGAATAAAATGGACAAAGAAGGAAAAAGAAATAAAAGAAACATACACAGAAACCTCCCACACTCATTGTAAAAGATTTATCTTTAATGGTTTAGGGCTGTCTGGAAGCTTGTGGTCTCTTAAGAAAGTTGTCTTATGCTGCTCCTGAGTGGCACAAAAGAAAAGGGTTTACTCTATCATCAGGAGATATTATTAATCACAGTCATCTTCTATCCCCACTTCTATCAGGGGCTTGAACTCCCAACCCTTCAATCAATAACCCAGAGCCTTACCCCCTAGAGCCACCACTGCCCCTTTTCAATTATAGTGACATTAGCCAATCACGTGCATCTGTGAGGTCATGTATGCAAAAGACGGTGGATAACACTTTCCTCTTAGCGTTCATCTGCCCTGTTGATGCGCTGACTCATGTGATTCACATGTCTCCCCAGTTGTAGGACAGCGCCATCACCATCACAGCAGTTGGGAATAAAATGGGTACCAATTTGTTTCTTATTTACCCCAAGGGTGCCAATAATTCTAGAGTTGACTATTATTCTTTAATTAATAAGCCACCACTCAATATCATGTGGATTATATTTTATCTGAATATTTAATCATGTTCTGCTCAATTTAACACGGTATGTTTAATGCACACCAACCACAGCAGAAGTACATTACTGCAGCCTTAAAGGTTAATGCATATACTCCAGAGGAATGAATGAATGTAATATTGGTTTTTAATGTAGCCTCCTTTCTAACCAAGCAGAGAAAAGTACAGTGCTGGCGGTGACATTTTATCTACATGCCTTCTTAATGAACTATACAGCACTGACCACGTAGATAAGAGGATATCAGCTACTATTGTAAGACTTTCAGAACCTCTTGCAGCTTTTCAAGCTTCAAATCTACTTTAATGGTTTATCAGCCCTTCGATATGAATACATTTATTCTATTTTCAAAATGTTTACTCTCTCATGCAGAATAGGAGAGACTACAGCATTCCAGCGACCTCAATTTTCCTTGATGCCTGGTACGTTTGTGATTCATTAATGGGGTGTTTGGGTTAGATCTAATAACTTATTGGGGTGGTAATCGACGGTGGAGTAAAATGCATACTAATCAACATCTATATAAAAAAAAGACAATATGGCGCCCCCTATCTGTGTACCGTAGATAGTTTCTTTGTCATTTATCATATTGAACAAAATGTTAAGTTACATCTTATGAAGTATGCTAGAATTATGAATTCAGTATCATTAGCTTATGGTAGCTAATAACAAACTGAAGAAATCCAATGTTACTGTTCATGGAGACAGCGAATAGACTGCTTCTGAGTTAGCTAGCTAAGCATACTACTGTATTTCCTTGCTATTGGACAATGATCAAATATCTTTTCAAAATAGCCAATCACAGCGAGATTTGTCAAGTCGTTTCATGTGATATGACATTCGTAACCGGCCATCCTTTAGCTATGTGCGTGGTTGTATGTATTTATAGTAAAAGTAATATTGTTAAACATACACTATGTGGCCAAAAGTATGTGGACATCTGATGCTCACACCCATATGAGGTTCTTCCCCAAAGTGTTACCAGAATGTTAGAAGTATTGAATGTCTTTGTATGCTGTAGCGTTACATTTCCCTTTTTTCACTGCAACTAAGAGGCCCAAACTAAAGAGGCACAAAGCGAGCTCCATGAAGACATAGTGTGTTAAGGTTTGAGTGAAGAACTCGAGTGTCCTTCACAGAGCCCTGACTGAACTCAACCCCACTGAACACCTTTGGGATGAACTGGAACTGGAGCCTCCTCAACATCCCAACATCAGAGCCTGGTCTCACTAATGCTCTAGTGGAAAGCCTTCCACTAGAGAAGAGTGAGTGGAGCTTATTATAACAGCAAAGGGGAACCAAGTGAATATTAATACCCATGGTTTTGGAATGGGATGTGTATCCACTCAGGTGTCCACATACCTTTGGCCATATCATGTATATTATGAACTTTTGATTATGAAAGCAACCCTATATTGATGCCATTGATGGAGACAAGTCACCTGCATCCAAGATTAAAACTAGAACTAATTCACCAGGAAAAGTGTACAGTACCTGGAACAGTCGGGTACACTCTGTCACGATATGCGCCAGCCCCTGAGTAGCAGCCAGGTTCTCACTCAGATCCCTCTGGTCTGGTCTTCCCAAGCTGTACTTCCTCTGGCCTGCCCTGTGTTTAAAAAAAAAACACAGGAAATGTCAAAACCATATTCCACAGCTCATACACTGACCTCGCTGTGACGCCTTGTGTAAATCCTAATTAGGATCATTCCTTCCTTCTGGCTCTGCTGGGATAGATGACAGAGAGAGTGTGGAGATAATGAAAGGTTATTGTTCCTCTTTATGCTTCATTTTTAAGGAACATTGTGGTGCAGTTTCTGGAGACTGTCAGGTTTCTTTTTTTTCCTTTAACTCAAACAACTTTCAATCGTTATATATACATATATATTTTTCAATCTAGCAGCACTTGGTGTTTAGTTACAGAAAAGATGTTATTCTGTAGTCTGACAATTTGTAGCACTCCACCCAAAATCTCAGTAGGAAGACAGAGCTGGAAAAGAGATTGCAGACTCAACCGCCTGGATGTGTTTACTCTACGGAGCTCTGGTGGTGACATCGTTACAATCTTGACTTCCTCTTGTTGCTCTCATCACGGCCCACCATCTCCAAACATTGCATGTCACAGAAGGAAGTGCCAACATGGTGAGAGTATGTATTGTCATCTCCAAAATTATTGGCACCCTTTGCATCCGGATTTTTTTAGATGGTCAATAATCGCATGCAAATTCAAATGAATTTGAACCTCCACTAAAAACAAGTGATGGAAATTTAGCTTCTGTGTCACCTCAGATTTTATACCTAAACACTCAACATATAAATGCTTCAGTTTCATTTTGTTAACTGGCGTTTCTATTTTTCAAGAGTTTAAAAATTTCCTTAGAATAAAGAAAAATTCTTACATTTTCAGTTTGAGATTAAGCTAATGAACCAGAAAGTTGTTTTTCATTATCTTTGTTTTATGCCCTAAGTATACAGGCAGAAAACTGATGGTCAGGGGAAAAAATTCTATTTAGAAACGTTCAGGGAAACAAATCTACTTTCCTGTTTCATTCATGCTGCTCTTTTGAGTCAACACTAAAATGTACCAGATGTGGTGTTGCGCATGAGTCAATAACTGCACTCTGTTACGTAAGTACTGCTTGATCACAGAAGTTGGAATTTTGCAGGGGATTGATAAATCTGTTGATAAATCTATGTACTAAAATACATCTGACTTATAGAATTGCTAGATTGTCAGATAATGTCCAGTATTTTAAATATATATTAAAGAAAATATCAAAGACCTGCTGCTGGTGCTGTCTCTCTTGAGGACATTGAGATGAAACAGAGAGGGGGCCAAGCACACAGCAATATTCGTCGGGGTCATCTGGTTTTCTTCCACACAGGCAACCACTTCATGGAGGAAGAAGAGGAGGCACTGAAGAGCTTCTCGGTTCTCATCAGGCAGGAGGAAGATGGCAGCCTGGACTGCTGCAAACTGTTGATCCTTTGGGAAGTCTGTGGTGGATGAAAGGATGACTCAGTGAAAGAAATCTGACTAGATATCTAGAAAGATAAGTGTCTCAGAAAACTGAATGAAACTCCGTGCAAAGCATTGTATTCTTTAGATACACTATGGAAGGAGGTCTGCTTTGGAATACTTACACTGGTAGATGTGCAGGAAACTCTCGCACAGCTTGCTGGAGAAAATAGGCTCAGGTAGATCTCTGAAATATTGCTTTATCATGTCGGCTACGTCAAAAGCAGACTGGCCTTCAAAGGAAAAGCCGTCAGGGTCAGCCTCGATCATATCTCTTAGATACTGAATTCGAGATTTGACCCCAGACTTCCGGAAGAGGCCGACCTGTTGGACATAAATAACAAAACATGTTGATGATGATGATGATGAGGCTTAAACCATGACCATATGACCCTAAAAGTAGCCCAATGCTCTTATCTACCTTTGGACTAGGTAAAAGTTTCTTCTTCTAGCATGACCTTTAGTCCAGTAGGATATACTGAGAATCTCACCTGATCCAGGCATTCAGTCTTAAGGAACTCCATTGCTCTGAGGATGCTTGGGGGCAGAGGTTTCCCTGACCGCTGAACACTCTGAAGCAAAGGTACACCAAACACCTTCCTGTTCTTGTGCTCTGAAGCATTCATCTTTCTGTAGACTTTTGGAACTGTCCTATGGTGGAAGACACATGGTTTTCAGCCAGCTGTTGCATATCAAACATGACTGTGGGCTAAAAAAAAATAGGAAAAAGGTTTCTATTTGTAAGTCAAGAGTTTTCATATTACATAATGTTCTTTCAAAGATATTGAGAAGAACCTCTTATGGACTGCTTCACTAAAGCTTGTAAGTGTTCTTGTTTGACTTTTCATTTGGCTGTTGAGTGTGCTCTTCTCTACGTACTTCCACTTACTCGAGGGTCTAAAGACATGAGGATACTATTAGTAAAGAAATGAGTTAATGAACATTTAATTGAGACTACTGTAGTCATGTGCAGTAAGGGACTAAAGTGTTCTGCAAGGTTTTTTCTTTCAGATTTCAATACCAAGTTTGAAAAACTAAAACACTACATTAATTAACATGAATGTGAGCCTCTGCACGTCATGTTTACCTTTAGATTTTATTCATTTCTGCATAACTACCTGCTCAGGGTCATGGTGGTTTTAATTAGCCTACTAATTTGGTTATATTCTGGGAAATAGACCTAATTAATTTCTTAGAAAATATGGCAGGTAAGTTCAAACAAAAATAGCAACATAAATAAAATAAAAGAACATCCATCCATCCATCCATCCATCCATCCATTATCTATGCCCCTTATCTGTCAGGGTTGTGAGGGAAGCTGGAGCTAATCCCAGAGGTGGGTGAGAGGTGGGGTAATAAAAGAAAAAAAAAACCCTAGATACAGATATGAATATTTGGAGCACTAAACATATACAGGTTGTGTCATTGCATTACACCTAATAGGAATAATGGTTTACTCTTTGGATAAATATTGCAGTGTTTACAAAGAAGCCATGATCAATTTCAGACCTTCATTGACAGATTTTTGCAAAGATCTGATCTGATCTGATGAAACTCAACTGCAGTGTTCACAACTATGCAGCTGAAGGGCCACTTCTCATTATTTCATCCAGATAAAACTTCAGAGCCATTTAAGTCTCAGATGCCAGGAAATAGCCAACCCTTCCAACAGTAAATTTACCAATTTTCATCTAATGTGGTTTCCTTTGATATGAGAACTAGCAAAGTTTTTCATTAGACTTTCATTTCCATTTCAGCCTAACGCTCTTTAGCATCAAACTACGCGTTTGAATTCAATTAAAGAGACAATATCAGTATCCTCTTCATTCCATTATCCCAATGATGTTCCACTACTGCCTAAACATGGCACAATGTGGCTTTGTAAACTGCAACTGATATTGCTCTTTAGAAATGAAAAGAGAGGAAGAAGGCACTGGACTGCAGCAGACAGGACTTATCTGAAATCAAGCATCATACACAGAATTGACTGTGCTGAATACCGAATGCAGTGTGGGTGGGTGTTGGGTATGGGTAGGGAAATTAACAAGGTTATTTCTTTTGTACTTAGCCCAATGGTTGTTAAAACTAATAGACCATTACTTTCCCCTCAAAAAGTCAATTACAGTGTCCTTTTTGCCTTAAGCAATCAGTATTACTCCAGTTTCTGCACAGGAACTCATAATGTTGAATGTTTTATTATTCCTTCATTGTATTTCCATCCATCTTAAAGCTCATGTTTACTTATCGAGCACAAAAATGCTCAAGGTTACTGATTGATGGATCGTTCTGAAACCTCATGCTGACTGAAATGTCACTGATGCACATTTCCACAGCCTGCATGGCCTTCAAATTCTGCTTACACAAAGGACTACCACAGCAAGTTGTCTCTCTTCACAAAAGCAAAATCTTTAAGGAAATTGATCAGCAGCAGCTCGTGACCATAGATTTCAGTGTTGCAGGATAACCATTATTAATGACATAGTCTCAAACAAAATTGAGAATTCGAGAGTCTATTGCACTTGACTTATCTTATAGACTACTATCTAGGTGGTTCAGATTTGGCAACATGGCCATCCAGCATACAATCTATCAGTTCATATTAGATGTAGATTAAAAGATCTGGCAGTCAGCATGGGGCAAATGCAAAAGCTGTTAGCAAGAATGCAACACGCAACAGGGTGTAGGGAAAAACCTGAAAGTGAAAGGAAAATGGAAAAATAAGCTGTCAGTATATCAATGTCCTTGAAAGCTGTGTACTTATTGTCGAAAGAATACAATATTAGCACATTAAGTGAATCTCTTCCTCAACAAGAAGTACTGTAATATTGATACTTGAATGATACTGGAGTCTCAATAAATAATGGTGTTTGCAGTATTTGAATGCTGTCAGTATAGTCTGGTGTTATTGACCCTCATGACATCTTTAATAGACAGTCTCCACTAGTTTCCACCAAAGGAAACCACTTCGGTGGTCTGGAATGAAAGGAAGTAGAATGGTAGGTTACGTATGTAACTGTAGACTGAGTGGAGGACCACCAGCATTACTTGACAAGGAGAAAATCAAACAGGAAAACTCCAGTAGTTCCAAAGGAAACTGCCCTGGTGGTCATCAGCTCAGTTGTAGAACTATATTTACATACTATATTTGTCTGGTGAATGGTGCTTCCATATGTAAATAATGAATGAATCTCTGAACCTAGTCTCTCTCTCACTCCTACACACATTATTACATTTGTTCTTTAGCAGTTTCTTCATATTTTTTATCTGCCTTAGGTCATCTTACCAGTTCCATCCTTGCTTGCTGAAGGGTGAGTGTTTGTCCATCAGAACAGTCAGTGTGAGCAGACTCCGTCTCTGCAGCATTGAAACACATGGGGCAAGCTGGGACTCGATGGCTTGGGTGGTGGGGCTATGTGATGAGAAGATCTGTTCGCTGCACCAGTGAAGTTTTTGAGCACTGAAATGTACAAAATCATACAGCATTATTTGCCATTGCAATGTAGCAGATCAGATCTGTTCAAATTTTTCAAAAGGCGGTGTAATTGTCTCTTACGAAGGGAATTGATCTGTATTTGAGATTTTGCTGCAATTTTGCTTTGGGCCAGTTTGGTCTGTTTCTCTCTGCTCTTTGATCTCAAGGTGGATGTCAGTTAGAGAAGAAGGGGAAGGTGAGTTGGAGTGGGAGAAATCTGAATCTCCATCTTCAGGCAGTTTATCTGTCCATGAAGTGACCAATTGCTGTAATCCAGTAATATGTTCCATTACACTATCCAAGGCTGAAAACACATCATTATCTATAATTTGCAAATGATCTGGGACATTGTCATAAATGCTAACACGATGGTCATGTGCCACCAGAGGACTGCATGGTGGTTCTTGGTCTTTGGCTGTACTGCTCCGACATCTACGGCGATGGCATCCATGAAAGCTTCCGGTCCTCCAATTGACGGAGGTGTTATCAACGGGTGACAGCACAGTATTGTGCAAAATCGTGGGAAAAGTGCCTGGCTTGTGACCATGTGGAATCGCAAAGATGGTGTTACCATTAAGACTGTGTTGGTTGGGGAGCTCCTGCTCACTAACACAGGCTTGTTCATTTGCCTGCAATTGAATGTTCTGTCTTTTGCAGTTACTACGAACCTTGGTGACTGGACTGGGTGTACTAACTGCACTGCTGTTCTCTGAGGGACTGCTGCTGGAGCCATAAGGTGGTGCACAGGACACTGGGCTACATGGCTTATCCGGGAGGCCTGAAATGTTAAGATGGTGGAGCTCCTCATGCTTCGCCTCCCCGTGACCATCCTGTAGTACAGGACTACTTATGACTAACCGTGATTTCCCACTGTGGGCATGGGGCCGTAGGGTTGACCCTCGGAGTCGGAGCTTGTCCATCTTGCAAAGAAGGCTCTGCCCCTTCTTCATAGGAGGCTTCTCAAGAAAGCGCTCTTCACTGCTGAAGTTATGAGGCTCTCCTGGAGATGGAGGTCCACTGAAGGAGCTGTCTGGGGACAAGTGTTTGTAAGTGGAGGAGCATCTAGAGGAGCTTTGGCTTGTCTCAGGATCTTCAGAAGTTTTGAGGTTGGTACCGCCGCCATCACTGTCGGCACTGCTGGAGCTGTGCATGGAGAGAATCTCATGGTGCTCACTGCTGTCTGACAGAGAAGCCTCACAGCTTTCAGACCTTCTAAGACTTGAGATAGGGCTGTCCACAGATGGCAGAAAGTCCATACCATCTGTACGTATCCAGCGCCTACGCTTTTGGTCATAGGACCACTTAGGGCTGATGGCACAGGGCTCCACATCATCATCAACTTCACCCTAGATTACAAGTAACAAATGACCCAATTGCATGTCAGTAAGTCTTGTGTTTAGGATGTAGAAAAGAAAGTTTGTTTCATGGTGTGAAGATTTATTCTCCACTCAGATTCTCTCATAAACTCACTCGGTGTTTGAATCTGCTCAGATCCAGCTTCATCTCTGCACATTTGTTTAGGGTGTTTAGTCTCCTGGGTGCAAAAGAAAGCATGAATGTGTCGGAAATGAATACTATAATATCCCCCAAATTCCCACCTCATAAAAAATACAATCCAGAAAAATATACACTCACCTGCAGAGAGAGTCTAACGTGTCACTATCCAGGAATTCATGATCACTCTTCACCCAGTCTATGTCAATAGGAATGTGGCAATCTAGATGCCAAAGAGAATTACATGTAAAACACTGTTTGCTGTTCGTTTGAAAGTGTGTGTTTGTTGCCACAATTAATTACCGCAAATAAATATTTACTTTTGAAAAGCTGTGCATACTGAGGGAAGCCGGCAGCTCGGAGCCAATCGCATGCCTCCTTTGCTTCAATTTCTAAAAAGACAAACAAATAAAGTGAGTCATTTTTGATTGCTCTGATTTCACCAGGCAAACATTAGCGATGTTTCAGAACATGAAAGTAACATCTTCTTTCTTATGAATTTCCCCTGGATTATTGTTAAGA
This sequence comes from Gogo arcuatus, assembly GCA_028570945.1. Lineage (NCBI taxonomy): Eukaryota > Metazoa > Chordata > Actinopteri > Siluriformes > Anchariidae > Gogo > Gogo arcuatus. The sequence goes on from JAOTRR010000022.1 coordinate 21,370,816, forward strand.
GGACACCGAATAATTTGCTCGATCTGAATTCGTCTTTCTTTTTTTGGTGATGGATGGTGAAACAGAGAGAGAAGCAGCCAGATTACCTTGCCACATAACTCTGTTCATCTGCCACCCATTTACTTTCACCTTTTCTGATTCTTTCCTAACAGAGCACAGCCAGGAACAGATGGTGGAAACAAATCCCTTTTCCACACTGGCTGGTGAGCCATAAAACCTCAGCGCCTGAGGCAGGTTCTGTCTTTCCCATAGGCGACTGGAGGGTCAAGGGAAGACAGCTGGACCGGGAGCTACACAGAGCAGATGGCTCCGATATGTAAACAGTCGGAGGGGTTTTTTCAGCTCTCAACGCAAGAGATTTATGCAGTATCCAGAACCATGGTGGATGTGGCTGGTGTAGCTTCATGGAGCCATGTGGTTTGACCTCATCTGATCTGAACAGCCTTAATAAATGAAATGGTGAAGCTTAGAGATGCCTCAGAATTGGTCGAATAAGGACAGAACAGGGATATGGAGCTTGGGCGTAACTAGCTATGAGGACACTGAAGTCCTCAGTGTTGACTGGACCTCGGTGGATCCTCCTGCGCTGCATCTCCAGCTGTCAAACATGATAAGGAATATTTAGTATGAGAAGCACACTGTACATTTGTCCACATATGTAATGGCCCATTATATGTTTAGCGTTAAGCTCCCAGACTTTAACTTCTTGTTCAGAAGTTACAGAAGCTATAATGTTTGAGCTTATGTGCTCAATTGATGGTTTGTAAAATGCAAACTACCCATCATGCTGCTAGTCAAATCGCCTTGCTAGATGCCATAACATTAGTCGATGTACCCCGTATTAGCTTCAGGCTACGTCTCCTTTTTAATGTATTTTAATGTATGTTTTCTCAATAATCACTAAGGAGAAGTGTAGCTGTTACAGTCTCTTTGCAACAGGCCAAAGATCTCTCTCTCTCTCTCTCTCTCTCTCTCTGAGAGGTTATTTTGACAACTACACACAAATTATCCAGCAAATCAGATAAAATTTTGCTGAGGTATGGAAATGCTGCATGTGGAAAAAAAAAAAGAAAGAAAAGAACAACACTGGCTCACAATGGGCTTACAGCAGGATCTTATCGTAATTTATGGTGTAAATAGTGTAATAATGATAATAATTCAAATATGACACACAAATATCATGCAGAAATATAACATGAATAATTATTTCAAATAAACTCATTTTTAACCCTGTTACAGAAAAGGATGGAGAAAGAGCACAAGGGATATACATGTAAACTGAAATATTCCTCAATAAATATTAATAATGAATTAATAATAACAGCCTAAATGGAGTCAGAGAAGTTTGTGGAAGAATAGGAGTAAAACAACAGAAATGAAACCAAACAAAATTAGTAATTGATGGTTGTACACGTTCGGCGTTGTGTACATTGTGTACTAAACATTTGATCCACCCTGAACTCGCTCTCAAAACTACTTTGCTTTTGTAATAAGACTACAGTCGGAAACTACAACTCCAGCCCCTAACCCTGTAGAAAGATGTACTCTAGTCAGTACAGTGCGTGCAAATCATATGTGCAATGGTATCACATGGCTCTCCTTTCATACAGCCGCTTCCTTTTCAAAATACTCTGGGCGGCCCGACAGGAGGTTATGCTTTTTAGGTTTTGGAAGCTGATAACAGATGTAGCATGCAATTGTACTCCTCCCAGTCTAGGAGTCTTTGCAAGTTTATAAGCTTCTGGGCGGATCTTGGCTCATGGTGATACATGCTCCCAAGCTGCATGCTCTCTACACATATGAAATAAACAATTAATTAAACATTCATCACCCCGGGGTTCAAACAACCAACACGCTCACAGACACAGACGAGAATCAACGTTCAATGACTCCATCTTGAAGGAATCTAATAAACCACTGCTGTTCTTTGCAGACTCAGGAACAAAAGAAGAAGAAGCCTTTATTTTTTTGTCACATGTACTCTCTCAAGCACAGCGAAA
>JAOTRR010000022.1:21466134-21478084 GCA_028570945.1 Gogo arcuatus
AAAGTCTTGGTCTTGTCTCGGTCTCGATACACTCTGGTCTTGGTCATGACTTGGTTTCAGTTTAAGTGGTCTTGACTTCAACACTACTAAATGGCACATCAGAGCCAAAACGTCCCTGTCTGTCTGTCTGTCTGTCTGTCTGTCTGGTTTGTAAATGTTTAGGCATTTCATTAACATACACAATAATGTCAAAACACTGACAAACTCTGTTTCTCTTTAAAACGTTCTGCTGTCATTGTGACTGTTGTCATTATTGATCACAAAAACTATGACCTTACATTCAAAAGTATTTCGAAAGCAGAAGACTGGTACACAAGGCAGACCTTTGAAGGCGTTTTAAAATTCCATAGTTAGTGTTGGCACTCAATCGTACTGTCTCGAATCGTACACAAGGATGCGATTTGAGACACATGGCTAGTTTGTTTAGTCAGTTGCAGATATGGTGTCACATGGTGCTATACTGCCCCCACTGTTCACTTTGGTATTGCACTACACAGATGCTTAATGTTAAAGGAAAGAGGCACTCCAAATGACCGCAGGATATGCACGGCAGCCATGTTATGTAACTTATTCGTAGTTAAAAGCGAGTCTAATCCAGGTTTAAGACTGTCAGGTGCTTTTGTGAATAATAGCATAGACAGATGTTGAAGTGATTTCTACTCTGAAACTGGAAAACTAATGAAAAGTGACTCTGCAACTGAAAGTTGATGAGTAAGGGTATAGTGTGTGTGTGTGTGTGTGTGTGTGTGTGTGTGTGTGTGTGTTGCTATGAAATCTAACACCCCCACAGACCATTTATTGCTCATTATTATCCTGCAACGCATGCACTCATCAGCATATCTGACCCCACTCGCTAGCATTCTCCCTCTTCTTACTCAGCTATTGGCAGTGCACTTCTCATGTTTGTTTAGTTAATGAGAATCCCTTTTAATTAGATTTTGATGAGCATCCGGACATCGATCAGGAAGCAAAGAGTGCCTGTCCAACAGCAGGAGGTGCCAGCTACGTGGACATCGATGTTCCTCTCTTCTTCGCAGCTTTTCTCCTCAGATCTATATAGCTATACCCTTAATGAACAGTATTACCTCAAGTATGACTAAAGAATGGTATGTCAATATTTTCTTAAAGCAATCCTTTTCTTAAAGGTTTGAGGTCTGATTCTTAACTTAGAAAAAGCCAGACATCACGGGGTACGTAGGTGGATCCTCGCTTGAGGGTGTTGTACTGCGCTCTCATCCTGAAAATGTTTCTGCTGAGATTTTGTTGTATACAGTAAAGACATCCTGTCTTTATATAATATATACTGTATAATATAATATAAAATAAATATATCACATCCGTACCAAAATTGTTCTAAACAGCCACACAGATGTAGAAAACTCAAAATGTAATGTGCTAAATGGAATATCAGAAGCTTTTCTAATATCAGTATTGCAAGTCTAATATAAGGACATTTAATGACAATTAAATAAAGAATAAAATATAAAGAGGCATAGTGTTATAGAAAAATAAACAAACAACAACAAACAGGCTGGTGTGATCTGTTACCACCCTGCAGTTGCTTATTTTCATGTGTTTTATTCCTCTTCTACCACAGCAATTTCCCCACAGCTACATTTTTCTATTTATTAAAGAAAGACGTCATACATTTTATCCGTCTATGGTCACATTTAAAGTTGTGGGATGTCCATGAAACAAGTTGGTGCCTGTTAATTAATTCCCATTAGTTATATTGCATCAGAACAAGCACCTTTTTTTCTCTCTGAACATTAATCAGATCCTAAAAAAAAATAAAAAGTAAAAGAAACAACAAAATGTAAACTCCACTGTTGTGAAGACTTTCCTGTGTCATGAACAGTGCTGACACTGGAGACTCCTTTCAAAAATAAAAAATAAAAAACTCCAAAAATCTCCTCACAGAAAACCTCACCATATCAACAAGTACACATTTTATTTAAAAAAAAAATCGATTCATGTGAAGCATCTGAGGTACAAGTCCTTGTATAAGTTGTCGGTATATAAACAATAATGTATAAGAGGGAGCAAATTAATTAGAGATAGCACCAAACTGGTACCCAGAATCAGTATTGGGCCAAAACTGGCTAAATAAATAAATAAATAAATAAATATTGTGGATTGGATATCAAAAAATATATCAGATGCTGGAACAAATTGTAATTGAAACAGAATGTAATTGGATTTGGAAAAGAAATTTATTTTTTGTAACTAGAAATATTTACATAGAAAAAGACGACTGTTTTTTTCCCTTTTTTTAGGATTGATTTTTTTTTTACTCTATACCTTATTTTATTTATTATATTTACATAACATGTAAGTGTTTAACTATGGAAAAAACAATTAAAGCTTAGTAGTTTTTAAAGAAAACAATATCAGAAAAAAGTCTGTCACAGAAAACTGCGCTCACAAATGGTAACGAGGAAGCAAGATTGGAGAGATTTGTGCAAGCAACATGTTTGTGGATCAGAAATGTGTTGGAGTGAAGAGAAGTAGGAAGCGATTTGAGGCAGAAAGGCGTGCGAACTTTAGACGCTGTAGACGGAGACGTTTGAATTCTCGCTGCTCTCAGAAAGAAGAATGTCAATGTCAAAAACGTCACACCCCTGTCCCACTGTGACGGCTGTCCCTTTTACACAGATGTCAATTCCGGATCTGTTACTACCAATCGCTCCGGCTCAGAGGAGGAACAACACAGACCCTCCATTCCGCATTCGGACGTTTTATACAGAACACGAGATAAAATAAAGGTGTAAGATTCCCACCTTGAACAGGCTGCAGAAAAGGGGCTAAAGACTATATTTTTAAAAAATGGACAGTTTAATGTCTCTAAAAAGTAACCACAGGTCTAGCACCCCTGCTGGCTGGCTGCAGTATAACGTGTAGCCCCGCCCATCCCCAAGTGTTTCAATGACAAAATAACCTGTTATCCATGTCACTTTTCTCATCCAAACTGATTTCCATCTACAGTGTCTAATTCGAGCTGTTAGTTTTCCCTACGCTGATATCTGCACCTTTATTTTAATCCCCAAGAAATTTGTTTTTAAAATGTTATTCTGCTATATCATAAAGAATGGATACACTTGGGAATAAAGTGATTGACAGCCTTGGTGATGCACTGGACCTTAGTATTGGGAGAAGGGGTGGGGCCGACCAAATGAGTAGATGTGCCTGCCTTCGGCTCCCGTCTCTACTGCGCAAACTTGACAACATGGCGGAGGAATTTTGGCTTCATTTCTATAGAATAGTATTAGCTGATACTCAAGGTTTCATTGTCTGTATCAGGAAAGAAAATGCTGTGTCTAGCTTTAATATAACTGTGTTTACCTTTCAGACAGCATGATTACCAGAGCATATGTGTTGCACCAACTGAATCAACATCTGATCTTTTAATGCCTTTAAAGCCGAATTACATTTATGCTTCAACATACAGTATCGTTAACCATAAAATCCATTCCATAAAAGCAGCAGGGACCATTCCTTTTACCCTACATGTTTAATTGGACATATTGTACAGATTTTACCGTGAACTCTTATCCTCTTGCTCATAACTGCTTCCCAGTTATTTTCACCATATTATATAAACTTGTGGTTAGAACAAAGAGCTTCCTTTTTACATTCAAGGTCCAGTTTCTTCTAGAAGACAGTCAGGTTGTTTGTCTTGCTTTGTCATTACAAATGTCAGCTCTTACATTAAAAAAAAATCAAATCTGAATCATTTCCTCCTTTCATCTTTCTAATGAGACAAGGTTTATTGAAATCTGCTTTTAGCCTAAGACGTGCAAAAAGCTTTGAGTGTTGAAGTGTCTGAAAATGTCACACATCAACTCCGACTCTTTGTATAACAGTACAGTGTGTGACAAATGTGGACTTTTTTTCTTCTTGCAATCTTTAATCATTAACCTTGGTGAGGTAAATTGCTATTGACTCACAATCATTTCCTAGCAGAAGTTGCAGGCATGTGATTTGATTTCTCAAATATACTTTGGTCAAAGGACTGCTTCAGATATTACACAAAACCACTAATTCTTAAGGAAATATCAGAAAATTCCCCGTTTATAGACAGCTTGGTATGAACACACACCCAGCATGCATTTTAAATGGAAAATGCTTGAGGAATTTTACTTCATTAGCCTGTTTTCTATGCTAATGCGTGTTAGACTTGCATCAATTCCAGTAGTTTATATAAATCGGCTGGGCAGGAAGTCAAAATCTAGCTAACGGCAAATATCGGTTATTTACAGGATATTTTACTTCTGATGAATTCATTACCAAGCTACAGCTACGTAGAGATAATCACGGATATGAGCAGCAAACTTACAGATAGAATGATGTAATAAAAATTACTTTTCACATGAAAATATGCATTTACTTCATTTCATCAGTCAGTTAAAACATTTATTTTTTTAATATTTAATGTTCGAGTACATTTAAAAGTAGCAACTTTTTTGACTGTCCCTTGAATATATTTTGTGGCTGGATACTTCCACTTTTAATTGAGTAAGATTTCTATACACATTGTCTATAATTTTCACTTAAAGGCAAGGTAGATCATTTTGGAGGAACCCAAAGCATCCAAATGAAAAATCCCACCCCCTCTCTTCAGCCCTTCCTCCAAAACCACTCCTCCAAAACACATGAACGCGCACTGCCTGACTACTGCTGGAGGACGAGTCCAGGAGAGAGAGAGAGAGAGAGAGAGAGAGAGAACGTTGGGGGGAGGAGCGTAACACATCGTTGTCATATCCAACTACCTCATATCTCATTCACATGTGAGAAAATGATCATGTAGCAACAAACATGGCTGTTGTTAGTACTCAGCTGTTGACTAGCTCACTAGCTTTAACAATATGTCTGTAATATGTCTGCGTAGCCTTGTGGAAGACTGATCACATGCCATGAGTGCATAGGTAGTGTGCGTGCAGGTAGACAGGCAGGTAGGCCATTAAATCGTTTGATTTGAACCAAATGAAACGATTGGACGGGGTTTTTTTTTTACAGGCCTGCAACTACCACAGATGACTTTTTTTTTCTTTTTATTCTCAGAACACTTGATTTATTCAGCTTTCAGGATGTAAAGAGAATTTCAAGAAATCTAACAAAAAATGCTTCCAAAAAATTACTTACCCTGCCTTTAAGTATAATTTCTCAGCACCTTTTTCACCCCTGCCATTTAGTTACTCTGAATCCATGCAAAATCCTAACATTAGCCTTATCTTTTACCAGCTGATTAGAGCTAACCTCTGACTCATGCTTTCTTAGCACACTCATTTTCAGATGTGAATTGAATTAAAAGTCTTACCGCAGCTCTTTGAAGGGCTCTGCTCTGACGTGTGGCGTCTCCACCGAGCTACTGAAGACTGCACCCTCTGCCCCTGAAAGCACAAGGCAGAACACATTAGCTGCGGTTGACCAACATGCTCAAATCAATGGACATAATCTCTGAAGCTACAACATCGACCGGTGCACGGTAAAACGATAACCTTGCCCGTGTATTACTACGGAGTTGGCAGGTCAGGTGTTACTGCCTCAACCTGGATCAATGAGTGTTCATTGATGTGTTACAGGCTCTCCTGTGAGTTTGGCTCATTAAACGAAACCTGACCTTTGATGCACTGTTTTTTCTATGAACCGTTTGTTTACTGCATAGGGAAAGAATGAATAGGTACAGTCTTTTTCGACGTGGTGTCCCTGCTGACATTGTACAACTTTTTTGATATAAAACTCTTTTTTTGGGACACACAACAATTTCAATTAGTTACAAAACTGCTGATGCACTTTCCGTTGTATTTACAGTACAGAGATTTCCTTTAGGGACGTTCTTAAATTATACCACTGTCCAAAAAAAAGAAAGAAAAATATACAAAGCTTGCTCAGGAGGGACAAATTTTTTTTAGACTAATCATGGCTCCAGGTGGGTCAGGTTTTCTCTCCAGATGCAGAATTAGACAGCTATAATGGTGGAATGGGGATGATTTCAAACCATAGGGAGATCCCAACAGGGTTGTAATGCTAAGTTCTAGCTGGTGTGGAAATTTTATACCACCAAGTAGGCAAGGTTTCAGATTAAAAATGGACATAGGCAGGGGTAAATCTATGTAATCAGAGTCCATATAATAATAAAGGTACACAATAGCAAAAGTGCTGGGACAAGAACCAAGAAGCCTAATCATAACTTTACAAACTAAAATCAATAAAGGAGCGAATGCAAGAAACTGATTTGCTTGAACAACCGTCTTAGAAAGAGCTACTCTGGCTAGACCAAGTAAAATATCTTAGCTAGTGAATATTGACAATTTGAAGATGAGCGTGCATGAGATAAAATCGGTCCTGTGTAATAATGAGATCTCAGTCTGTAGCTCTTTGCAGTCTACAGGACGGGAGAAGCTACCAATCTCCGTCCATATCCACCAGATCTACATCATCCAGCATAGCCTTGAAAACAAAGCTGAAGCTGAAACGTGTCTCTCCCTAAAAACTGTTCTAAATGGAAAAAAAATCACAATCCGCCTCCCTGGATTAACCAGCCAAAAAAAAAACCCCTCCTGAAGTAAATATCCAAACAGTGAACCTGCTCTCAGACACTGTCACATTGCTGCATCTCCTGACTGCCAAATAGATAAAAATAGAGCTAGTCTCGCACAGTCCGCTTGATACGCTTCACTTGAACGTGCACTTGATGTCACTTGCACTTGGAGTTGCAAGTCGCTGGATCTGAATCTATTTGGAAGCTTTGCGGTCTGCAGACACAAAACTCACAGCAACTACTTAATAAAAATAAAACCCATCCTTTATTGTATCACATTGCAGTTGAAGTCTTGAATCATTTTCAATAATGGTATGGCTTTAACACTTGGTCCGAACACTCCACTCGAGTGTGCCAATTGAGTGGACTAATTTTGGGCTCATTTGGGGGCGGAGCGCATAGTCACATGTTGGTGCTTACATAGAAGAACCGTAGATCGATTGCTCAATTCCATACGTCACTTTTGTGCATGCAGGCATGCAAACTGGTACACATTTGCTGTTTATATTTTTATTTTTCATTATTTTCCTTTGGTACCAATACTTATGCAGCAAACTTGAGCAGCTTTTTGGATGCACGGCTTGTCATTGTGTAAGAAGCATTTAGCCATGCTAATTAATAATTATCCACAAGTGTGAGCTAATTACAGTGCTCAAGTTCTAGTTTAAAATATATCTCGTTTAATATAATTATTATAAACAAGAAGTCGTGACAAATCGAACCCATCACATTTCTTAGGTGCAGTAGTTCAGTTGAAGTGAACCCCAGACCACCTTTTTTTTTTTTCAACAGGACCAGGGATCGGTTCTCGGGACTGCTCCCGGGCTCGAAAACAGTGTTCACACTTGAAGCTGAAGTCAGTAGGATTGAGAAGAGTGTGAAAATTTGAACGAGTACAACTTCTAGGTCCCTCCCCCTCCATCTCTGCTGTGCTCCAAACCCTGCCTCCGAAGCCCCTCCCCGTAGAGCAAGCTATCGTGAACGCGCAGGCTAGCAACCATGGGAACTCAAGTTGCTTGATAACACTGTTGTGAATAGTACTAAATAAATATCGGAAACAAGCTAACATTAGCCTGACTGCAACATCAGAGTAACATATAAGATGTGCTACGGAGTGCCGTCTTAGCTTTGTGGTTTTGTGAGATGTTTATGTAACGTTATGGAAGGAGTCTCCAAAGAGAGGCTGGTCAGGGAACGACTGTTTATAACGGCTATAATGTAAGCGAGAACAGGAACTAACTTGTCTCACGAACGTTATCATGTAAATTGTTAAATCAGGTCAAGTGTTAATGCATTGTTCATTAATAAATGAAAACTTAGCGATCATTGGTAAATCGCTGTAGTATAAGAAGATTAACAAGCCATGTTCAAGCCATGCTGTTTTATGAAAATAATCCATGTTTTGCTTCAGGCTGTATCATTCTAGGAAGAAACCCTATCAGAAGTTGCACAGGCCTGTGTCTCTATCTGTCTTCTCATATTATAACATCAAATGGATCTGATACAGTTTAATGGAGACCTTCATTTTCCCTGTTCGGTTTCCTATGTAGCAGTAAAAGGGCTAATCTGTAGCTCTGTAACTATGCTGTGCCAGCAGAATGTACACACTACACTACACACACATCTGTGTGCTACAGTCACAGTTCAGAGATGCTAATCGTTGCCTTGGGGAATGAATAAAATGAATTTGTGTGCATTGCAGCATGGCCTAGGAAATAGTATTATACCAAAGAAGAAGAAGAAGTAGTTAGAACAGCGTGAAGCGGCTTAAAAGAATGATACAAATGCTTTACTACAAGACAGGAAGTGATGACAGTTGTAATATACATATACAACTTGCCTTATGATTTCTAATCAACTTCTCCTTTTCTGAATTTTTCATCAGAGCTTTATAATGTGCAATAACATTACAGGAGCAGCATCACGATGATTTCAGAGCCTGTCTGTCCATCACGCAGGGGTCTAGTGCAATATTTAGCTTTTATTTCAGCTCAATAAACCACCTGTGGAAGCGCTGATAAATCATTTCTGCCTCCTCTATTAAAAAGCTCACACCGTGAATGACTTGTATTTCTCAAACAAATTCAATAAGTACTTTGTTCAAACAATACACCAGCGTTCCCCCGTTGACATGCAGTAATGTGGGCATGATAAACATCCATAAACAGATTGAACGTGTGATCGATAAAGCCACTTCGTTTCTTTTTTTTTTTCTTTTTTAATTTTTTTAGTTTAACTTGAACATGCCAGACTCGCCAGAAATTTTCATCAACACATTCCCGTAATGGTGCCCATGACCCCATCTGTGTTCACGGTCTTTGCTCCTGATCAATCGGCCGAGTTATGGGCCATGGATTCATATCCATCACCGGTGTTACAGGACCTCATAAACATTCACCTAATGCCTTTTCTTCTGGAGGCTCAAGAGACTACAGTTACGATGAACAACAGGAGCTGAACTATGAATTCACAGCATCAGTTCCGCTCTGCAAAACACTGTTTATCTTTGCTGATGAGCCTTAATCGTAGCTATGTGTCGTGGTGAATTTATTTCTTCGCCAGGCTGCCGAGAAGGACTGGCCAACAAGATTCAGAGATGGATGGGATGCTTACATTATCTGACTGTTAATTAAAATGTTAATGTTAAAAAAGTTTCACAAGACGTCATAGAGTGAAAATCAATAAAGCTGTAAACATCAGTGATACTATTTCTTTGCTATGGATAAAATAATCATCCGTGCATCGATCGATAGCACTTATCCGTCAGGGTCGCGGGGGAAGCTGGAGCCAATCACAGCTGACTTCTGGTGAGAGGTGGGGTTCACCCTGAGCAGGTTGCCAATCTATCACAGGGCTACACAGCGATGAACAACCATCACACTCACATTCACACCTCTGGGGGATTTAGACTAGGCAGTTGACTGAATCCACATGCTTTTGGTTTGTGGGAGGAAACCGGAGCACCTGGAGGAAACCCACACAGGCACGAGGAGAACATGCTCCACAACTCCACACAGAAAGGCCCCAGTCGACCGCGAGGTTCGAACCCAGAACCTTCTTGCTGTTAAGTGACAGTGCTCATCCTGTTAATCCTGAGCTTGGGTTATTGGCTGCTTGGAGTTCCTCATGTTCTCCCCATGCATTCTTGAGTTTCTAATGGGTTCTCCAGTTTTCTCAAACCTCCCAAAAACCTTCTAGTTACTCTAAATTGCCTTTTGACTCTAAACTGCCCCCAGGATAAATCAGTTACTGAAGATGAATGAAAATTTTAAAGTTTTTAATATGTGACTTGTTGCCATAAAGAAGGTTCTACATTGGAATGGATCAAATCCAAGAATGAAAAGATGATCTTTGAGCTAGTTTTCCATTTTGAACTACATAACTACATTTTACAAATCCGAAAAAATAAAAACAACCCACTTTTTTGACTGAATACTGGATACATGGATTAATTTTCACTGTTTCCTACAGGAACTGTTCACACAATAGCTAAATTAAGTTTTTCTAATTTTTTTGGTCCTTTTTAAATTTGAATCGATGTCTCATCAGCATGGATACCTGTTCAAACATTTACAAATGAAATCTAAGCCTCAGAGTGACATGTCATTAATAAATAATAAAATCGTTGTCTGATCCTAATCCTAATCTTGATAGTAATCGCAAACATTTATGCTTTCATATGTCGTGTAGATCAATTCGATGAGCTGAGAGAAAACGTCCCACTTATAATAATAATCTTATTATTTCAATTATACTGTATGGTTCAGAGTGCTAATTGCATGAGAATAATTTCCGTCCATGTTTTTTTGAGCCCCAAATAATTCTTAGCACAACATCTTGTTCCATTAGATTAATACCAAAGACTGCATGTCATCCATTAGCTGCTGTATGTCGCGCTGTGTGAGGTGCGCAGCGCTGCAGGTGGCCAAATGAAGGGAAATTGCAGCTATCTGTCAGAAACCAACAGGATGTAATTTCAGGCTAAAATCACATCAACTTGTGGCCAGCTTCCCAGAGGCCCTTTTACTGTGCAAGTGACTCTTTTTGTTTCAGGGCTAAAAGAGTGATGCAGTGTGTAAGAGTGCCATTGTATGGCATGATCTACTGGATATTTATATGAGGTCAATGGTGCATGTACTCGAGTGAAGTGCTTAAAAAGCCCACTAAGTACCCAAGACCACCCCAAAGGGCATTTTCAAGTGGAGAGCCAAAATGGTGTCCGACTGAGAGGTTTTAATGGGTTGAATGAGTGTACGGTCTAGAAATGACGAGCCAGGAGTGCATTATATTCTCAGGTTGGTGGCATTTTCTCATAACCATGGATAGTTCCAGTACCATCTGAACAATTCAGGTTCAGTCGGAAAATACTTGAGCAATTACACTTTTTTTATTATACATAAGCATTATTTTTATGTTTTATTTATTTATTTATTGATACCTTCAAAGCACTCGTTACCAATCTAAATCTCTCTTCTTCTGTCAAATCAAATGAGCTCAGTTTAACATCCAATCAAGATCATCAACACAGAAAGAAAACTTATCAAGAGTTGCCCCAATTCATCATCGTCTCTGATCTTCTCATGCATTCAGTTCAGTGTAGTTGGTGCTAGAGCTATCTGTGTGCGTCTGAAGACGTTGGATAATCCACCAGACCACAGTGTGGATGTTGAGGATGAGCGTCCCTGGCCCTACCTCAGTAAAATGTTTCAGTACGCTGGAGTAAACAAAGACTTGTAATAAATATATAACGAGGCGGCTCCTTTACCTCCCTAGAAGGCATGAAGTTCTGCTAATTTGCTAACATTACCTAGCTACTGTATATTTAACTAAGTTATCCTGTTTTCTTTGCCAATACCAGGTTAGACTAGCATCGATTCTAGTAGCTAACAGCAACCAGCTAGGCAGCAAGTCAAATTCTAGCTAATGGTAAATATCAGTTATTTACAGGATATTTATACTTCTGTTAATTCATTAGCAATCTATGTCGATTTAGTTGTGTACATGAGCAACTTTCAGAGATTAAATAACGTTTTTGGGCAAAACACCATAGATGTTTTAATACTAAAGTCCATTTACAAACCACATTTCCAGAAAAGTTGGGATATTTTCTAAAATGAAATAAAAACAAGAATGTGATTTCTTCATTATCTTGAACCTTTAATTAACTGACAAAAGTACAAAGAAAAGGTTTCTAATGTTTTTACTGATCAACTTAAATGTATTTTTTAAATACAAACAAATTTAGAATTTGATGCCTGCAACACACTCAAATAAAGTTGGGACAGAAGCATTATTACCATTGTATTACATCACCTTTCCCTTTAATAACACTTTTTAATCATATGGGAACTGATGATACTAATTGTTGCAGTTTTGCAATTGGAATTTTTGTCCATTCTTGCTTGATAC
>JAOTRR010000022.1:21506118-21519304 GCA_028570945.1 Gogo arcuatus
CAGTCAGGGCTCTGTGCAGGACACTCGAGTTCTTCACTCCAACCTTAACACACCACGTCTTCATGGAGCTCGATTTGTGCTTGTTTACTGTGTCAAAGATCTCCTGCTTGAAATATTTAAGTGACACCAAAATCAAGGATCAATTCATCTTCAGTATGCACTTTATCCTGCTCAGGGTCATGGTGGAGCCACATCCTATCCCAGGAAACACAGGGAGCGAGATGGGAATACACCCCCGGATGGAACACCAGTTTATCACAGGGCACCACACACATGCAATTACACCTAGTGGCACTTTAGCACGGTCAGTCCACTTATCTGTTGGGTGGCAACCTGATAACGTATACAAAACCCACACCGTCACACGAAAGACAGTAACCCAAGCTAAGGATCCAACATAGCAGGACAATGCTATTTATATATTTGTTAATAAGCAAAATAAATGCTGTGGATGTTAGGATCCTCCCAGATCTTATAATTTGCAGTTCTTTTATACATCTGAGTGTATCTGAGCAGCTAGGAAACAGACGGATTTGACCCCGCTGATCTACGGCATCACTTCACACAACATTGAGAGAAAATACACTCACAAGGCCTGAATCCCAATCATGAGGTGCCAAATTGCACTGCAGAACACCAACTCTGTCACATTCTGTAGGGTGCCATAAGGACAAATCCTGTTCGACATGCATGATGGAACACGGGGGCAGTTCAACCAGCCTGTGAAATCATCAGACCTCAATCCAGTGAAAAGCAACAGCTGAAACATCGAAATAGACACTGAGGACCTCGCGCTGCTGGAAGAGCTGAGCTAATAGACGGGACACTCATGACATCCTTACCTGACAGGACTGCACAAGGGAAACAAAGACACATGCAGCTATTTATTTATTTATCTATTTATTTGCCTAGGGAGCTTATAGAGACAAACCTGAAGGGTGAATTCCATGCTTTTCCAGAAAGAGGAAAAAGTACCAGCCCTAACGCAGATCCCTGTGGAATCCCTCAAAATAATTTCAATTCCATTCAATGAATATAAGATAAGATAAAATAACACAAATCTGCCTTTCTGTGTGTATGATAGGAATCATTTTAGATCAGAGAGACAGACCCAGGAGTCCTACCTAATTTCCAAGTCAATATCAAAATATTGTGATCGACGGTTTCAAAAGTGGCACTGAGATGAAGAAAATACGCGATGCGTATTTGCATCAAATCTAAATCTCTGGTCATTTAACAGTGGAGTCACTTACCTGAAAAACAAACAACAAACAAACAAACAACACCATTCAAATAAGCCAAGACCAAATATTCTAGAATTTTGCTTCGATTAAGCTAAATATAGTATTTCTAAAATTACACACAACATCCGAAGCTGTTTCTTTAATCGTGGACACACGACTGCAATTTTAAACACATCTGGGAAATAACGAGCAGATTGATGACTAATATATTACGATTATAAATTCCTTGTTTCCTGTTATGGTTCGTTTGTTTGTTTTGCTTACTCAGTGAGAGTTGGACTGTGCTGTCCATCATTCTCTGTGATAAAACTATTGCATCTGGACAGCTAAGAATAAACGAGGGCCATTTACTTGTTTCCAGCTGCTTTCACCAGGTGTTTGCATCACATGATGTGCATAACCATTTACAAAAAGGCCCCCAAGGAAACACACACACAGATACACACACACACGGTGAAATATAAATGGCTGTATCTCATAATCAGAGAGTAACTTTTTTTTTAACCTTTTTGCATCATGCCATAGTTGCAAACTGTGTAAATGTTGTATGTTCAGAATGATATTTTCTAAATTTGTTTTGTCTTCATCACATATTTTCGATCTGAATGTTAAAAATTTTGTTTATTGGAATATTTATTTATTTATATGATATTATTTATATTATTTAAATTATATTATTTGTATTATATATATTATTTATATTATACTTATTTATTTTATATTCAGGCATACCTTTTTAACCTTTTTTTAAATTCATGGACCTCCATTTACTTTTTAATATTTAATATTTAGACAGAATCTAATTTCTTATATCATGCCATTTTCATTTAAAAAGAATCTGTATATGTGTAGAAATGATTTACTTTTTTTAAAACACACTGGAATGTAAAAATAACATTATTAGCCATTTAAATGCTTTTTTTTTTAAATTCACATTTCTTAAAACTTTTGTGAATGTTTTGATTCTGTTTGCATTTTCAATTACAGTCAAAAAATAAATCTTTGATTTTTTTTTGCTTTTTATTCTTTATCCCATTTTCATCCCTGTTCAAGATTAAAAGGAACTGATTTAAACTGATCAAAAATGAACTGTTCAGACATGAATTTTTACTTATCAAATATTTTCAGACAAACCTAAAATTACATCTCGCTGGTCGGCTGATGTTTAATGTTTAATGGCCCTGTTGGAAATAATGAGGTGGCTTTAGCAACTAATTAAAACTAACTAGCAGTTTTACAAACTTCAAAGCTAGTTTACCTCAACATGCGTCTGTATTTATTTGTTTGCTTTTTTTGTTTGTTTTTAAATAGGAGGCAAAGGAGAATCATGAATTGTTCGTAAAACCAGCGAAAGACTCTAAAGTTTTTATTGACATTGATGTGAACTTGATTCGATGTCTTTAAAAATAAAAAAATTAATGAGCGAGAACAACTGATTGGCAAAGCAACTGGACTAGAAATATTTTTGTCTTGTAAAAGAGCACAAGTATTCAATTTCAATAAGACTTAAGTAAAGTATAAATGTACCAAAGTAGGACAGTACTACAATGGTGTATTAGGGCCATTGTGGGTTAAATAAATAAATAAATAAATAAATAAATAAAATATGGAGCTTGAGGAGAAGGGCTAATATTCTGAGAAAAAACCCCCAGAATTCCTGAGATTAAAGTCATACATTTTACTGAAAAAAGTCACAAATTTACAAGAAAAAAATCGCAAATTTATGAGGAAAAATGTGAAAAAAATTATCCAAATTTATTCTTGTAATTTTACAATTTTAATCTTGGAAATTTTGAGGGGTTTTTTTTTCTCGGAATATTTCCCCCCTCCTTAGCTCTGTAATTTATATTTATTTATTTATTTATTTATTTACCTCCAATGCCCCTAATACACCGTTGTACAGTACAGTAATGAAGTGCAATTATTGAAATATTTTCCACTTTTGCTAATTAGCCTCAAACATTTCAGTATCTGTGGAATCTCTTATCAAGAACACTGAGCAGAACAAACCATTTTACCAAATAACAGAGATATGAGCTTCCCAACAATTCATCGGTCTACATTTTTCATCTGGCTCCTGGGATAACTTCTTTGGTTTTCCCATCACTGAATCAGGTCATTATTGGCAGAAAAAAAACATGGAAGCATGACATTGTTCAATATGTGATAATAAAGTGGGGCTTTATTGGTCTTTATCTGTTAGTAGGCCAGTTTAATCTACAGAACAGAGCAATGAAAACTGTTTACAAGCGTCCGTCATTTCAGAATTGTACAGAAACGTGTTTAAACCTCCTCTGTATACGTACACAATGCAGATTTAAATACAGCAAGACAGAACACATGTCCTATTACATGAGGCCACATCAGGTCTGTAACATCATGGAGATGTCTGACCTGACAGGACTGAAATTACGCCACTGCTTTCAGATCTTTATGACTGGAACAGAGGGAGAGAAACACTCACTCTGACAGTATGAATGGAGATAAACTGAGGAGGACTTGTAAAGGATGAAAATGGCCAATCAACATGCAGAGAACTAATGTTGAAAGGCAATTTTGTTTAGTCAATGGAGACTAAAACTGCACTCAGTGGTGCTATTTGCTCTGTAAACAGTCACGTACAGCTGTATAAGATATTCAGCTCTGAATTAAGTAAGGAATAAGATGTGGCATGGGATCATTGTTTCAGTGTATCATTATCACACTGAAATGAATTATTTTCCAAAATCATCACAGCTAGAAGTGTGTTATTCCTCGTATACCACATGGATTTGCCAGGGATTGACATTTTTAATTTATTCACGAATGACACGTTATCACATCTATAACCTGTTGTTCTCCTTCAGTTCAGCGTGGCTTTACTTCCTCTGTCTTGTCACAGCTTATCATGTGACCATCTCATTTAGTGACTGACACTGAAGACTCCTTCCATAAATGATAAACATCTAAGAGATGACTGTAAGAATTTAACACCTCGGTAAGACTGCTGTATCATTGCTTAAACGAATTAAAGGTTTTAACTGTGGGTAAATTGATGGTGCAGTGGTTAGCACTGTTGTCTCACAGCAAGACGGTTCTGGGTTCGAAGCTGACGGGGGCCTTTCTGTGTGGAGTTTGCATGTTCTCCCCGTGTCTGTGTGGGTTTCCTCTGGGTGCTCTGGTTTCCTCTCACAGTTCAAAGACATGCAGATTAGGTAAAAATACCCAGGTTGCACAAGCCAGTGCACACTTAGTGCCAGTCCCAAGCCCGGATAGATTGGGGAGGGTTGTGTAAGGAAGGGCATCTGGTGTTTAAACAAACTCTCTGCCAAATCAAATAGGCAGATCTGCTGTGGTGACCCCTAACAGGAGCAGCTGAAAGAAGAATAATCGTGGGCAAATTGCTGTCAGGTTAGCAGAATACAGTAATAAACTTGTGTTATAGAAAAAGAGTGGTATGGTATAAAAACAGCATACATTAAGAGATAGAATTGTCATTATCTGAAATTAGTAATCTGATCCAGAACATGTGGATGTGTTCAGGTGGCAATGAATCAAAAGAAGGCAGCGGTGAAGCGACCGTGGATCTTTTCGGGAGCTTTACTCTGTCCTACTTTGTCCTGTCCATCCCCAGGTCAATGAGTGAGTTTATAAACATTGAGTGACAGACTTCGTGACAAGTTGCCGTGTCCTGTCTGTGTTTCGGACGCAAGTGCTTCGCTGAAGGACAGACGCTTGTAAACATCCATCCACCTACACACACACCTTGTTTTCTCGAAGGGGATAAAGAACTAATACTAGCTCACGTTCATGTCTGGAGTGTGTATGATCAAAATATGTTTATGACAGGATCATAAAAATGTTCCGCCTTTCTTTCCATTGAACATTCCTACATACAGAGGGTGCATTCGAAACGGGAAAAATACTGCCTCAGGAGGATGTCTAACTAGACAGCAAGGCATCAAGGACCGTTCGAAATGAATCAAACTCTCATTTCCTGTCTTCTAAGATGCTTTCAAGTTGCCCCCCGTTGAAGGCAACATTGATTTATCCTCCATGTTGCCTATTACCCATAAATCTGTGCAGCAGTTCTCCTGAACTCCAAAGAAAAGTGAGTTCAGGTACCTATCTAATCTCCAAGTCCGAGTTGGTTTCCTCTGGTTTCCTCCAACCTCCCAAAAACATTCTGGTGAGTGTGTTGGCGATAATATTTGCCCCCTAGATGTGAATTAGTGTGTGAATGTATCTCCAGGGTGTACTCCCACCTCTCAGCCAGCGTTCCTGGGACAGGCTCTGGATCCACCATGATTCTAACCAAGATAAAGTGCTTACTGAAGATAAATAATGAATAATTATTAAACTATCCAGCATGTAGTTAAATGTAGCACATGGGAAGTGCAAACATTCTCCTCACATGACTTCCTAATAAATATTAAATGTACTGTGAATTTATTGTATATAAATATTGCAGGTCAACTTATACGAACATTTTCCAACTTCCACCTTGGGGTTTTTTTGCTGACACATGCTCTCAGAGTCTGATGTATTCAAATTCCTTTGCTGACAGCTTGACATCTCTGCATATGCTAAATACATCACGCTCACGCCGCTCTAATCCTAATAGAGTCCAGTCTCTGTGCTCCATCCAGGTATTACCAACTTCATTTCGATCTTCTGCATTTAGATTAAAGCTGAGCTTTAATGAATATTTTAATGGAAGTGCCATTTAATCTCACCGGCTTTTACTGGACTTTGATGACTGAGTTATTAAAATTAGTAGATATCTCTTTTTTTTTTAAGAGAAAAAGAGTTGAAAACTCGGGCTTTTATTAATGTTTTGTGATATTTTTGGCAAAAGACTGTCAGGTTTGGATCAGAGGTTAAATAACGTGTTAGCTTATACGTAAAGTATGATGTTTATAATGTCGTACATTGAATAGACTAATAAATAAATGAATTAATTAGTAAATAAAAAGTATGTAATTGAATAAATGAATGAATGAACGGATTAAACTTCACAAAGTTTCGCACATCAGAAGGAAAACGTAATCAGCGTGTAACGTTGTATTGCTCCAATTTTTTTTGCGCGATCGTCTCTTAATCGTCAGAGGTCTACACCTTTTTTTTTTAAACAACGTTTTTGATACCTCGGTTTGATGCTCCATGTTGGAACTCATCAAAGTTTCCAAAACCGAAGAAATACTTAGAATTCTCCTCAACCCTGATTTCAGCAAGTGACGTCAAAACAAAATGGCCGTTCACAGCGTAAGCAAAGCGGCGCTTTACCTTCTTCCCTTTAAATGAGTTACACTGTATACATGAGTATTAGATTTCGATCAATCAACATACAGACGATACTGATCGATCACATCAGTCATTCAGCAGTTAGCTGGCGAGCTCGTTGCTAGTAAAAGACAAACATGGAGTCGGACATGTTTTTTTTCTTCTCAGTTCCAAGGTAATTCGAATGCAGCATGATGGACAATAAAAAGCTTCTACTTTGAATAAACATGCGGCGTTTTATATCATTTTTCAGCACAGATTAATGATTGGTGTATGGACTGAATAACAAGATGTAAGATGTATGATTGTTCAAAAAGCTGATTCCAGTTCAAATAATTTCTATCATGAAAAAATAAAAAAATAAATAGATAAAAATGTGGACTTCTGGTTTATTTTTTGAAAAAAAAAATTACTGGTAACCTGAGAGGATACGAGCAGCTCTGCAGTTGTTATTTTGCCCTAGATCTCCGTCATGAACCGAAATAATTCCTAAGCAAAATGCAAGCTGTAAGATCAATCATGTCTCTTTATATGTAAACAGTTCTAGTTCCAGGGTCACATTAGATTAATTCTGGTACTGGATCGGACCAGCGCCATCTCTAGTTAAATGTTCTGTATATACACATACGAGGAAGAGAAGCCTGTTACTGTGTATTGTGCTTCCTGAAAATGGATGCGTCAGGTACTCGCTGCTGTAGAAATAAAAAATGGAACAATCATACTGTGTGATACACGATGAGAGAAATGACAAACAATCAGCTTCTTATCTTTTAATACTCAGCCTCCTGGGTGTGCTCACATGAGGCCTGTCGCTCTGCAGCTCCACAGCTCGTCTTATCAGGGAAAGCCACGAGGGAGTGACAGAGCCGACCACCATCATGCATGCAGCAGCACATGACAGGCTCGAAGAAAGCAATCCCGGGCACAGTCATCACTCCATACTCCTTCTTTCTAAAAAAGAATAGCTGATTGTCTTGGAGCTGGAGCACCTTTGCTTGTCTTCCATGGTGAATAATTAGCGTCAATCTCTATGGAAGACGGCCTTTTTCCTGAGTGGGTCAAGGAGATACACTGAGATTCTTCATTCCTACTATTTCACATTTAAATTAAACATTTTACCAGCAATAAACGTATGGGAGTGAAGGAAATACAGTATTTGTCTTTAATTATTCACTTTAATTGTTGTCTTCTGACATCATGACTATTTGCTAAGTTTTATGTTCATCTCTGACTTTCTTTTAGTGCATCTCCATCTCCATCACTGAGGCTGATATGAATAACGATACATATGAAGCAACTACTAATGTGATATAATACGATTCACCCCTATTGCGATGTAATGCGCTTCGACGTGATTCGATTCAACACGATGCAAAAGGATATGATGCTATGCAATTCAATATGGTAGCTCTTCCTCCTCCATGATAACCTGTGACTCGCCTGGACACGCCTCCAACACGAACAAGACTTGGCCGAGAGATCTGACGAAAATCGGCCAGTGACAGCAGTGGAGATGAGAGAGCGCACTTGGGAAACAGTTCAGAGACGAGGAATCAGTCTAAATATAAAATTATTGGTCACATTTCTAAATAAAAAAGGCATAGGGCCTCTCCTGATAATTATATATTAATAAAGCGGATTTTAGTGATGCAAAGATGTTAGAAACAATACATCCCGAGTTCATCCCAAGTTGCATCTGGTGCACACTTTTTTAATCGTTTGCAATCACAATTGCAATGTGAACTTTTAAACTGGTTCACCGATGCAAATCTGTGAATCTTACCATCCCTACTGCAGTAGTCATCTGATTTTGACAGGTGAATACCGCCTACCGATTTTAGTTCTAAAAAATACCGCATTATAAAATAATCAGCAAACACTGTTGGATTTGTTCTTCTGACCTCACTTCAGCTATTTCCGGCACAGGGGATACAAGTATATAGCGTCAAATAGTCATATTAAGTGAAGCCGAGAGCCAGTGGAAATTGTATCGCTCTGTCGTGCCGTTCCATTGGTTCTCGTTATTGTGCTAGTCAATTAGCAATGAGGTCACATATTACAACAAATTGCGCCAGTATTTGCAAAAACCAAACACACTCTGGTGATCAACAAGAATCAAAACTTTGAAGAAAAAAAGATTCGCTATGACAACAAGTTCAAGGCGACTTGGTCATCGGATCATCCAGCATCAAAACATCGAGGCGAGGTGAGAAGCATGCATTTTGTGAAGTACATCTGTGCGATTTCTTGAAAAATTTTCTTCAAATATGGCACTCAGAATGCAGGAGAATGCACCATTTTGCACCTTTTTTTTTTCAAATTTTTCCGGGGGGGATCTGCAGAATCTGATCTACCGCTTTTCATTCTCAGGGGCTTGGCAAGAATGTCTGAATATCATATTTCTCATTTCTTTGTGGTGTCAGAAGAATACGGTATGATTTGAGAACACACCAAGGTCAGAGGTGACATACTGTATTATCTGGCTAGGCCTGCTTCATCTTTGTCAAAATTGGTGCCGTGACCCGGATGGAACACGAACAACATTCTGGTGAGTTATGCCATTATTTACGAACCTACTGAAGTTGCTGTCTCTGTTGAAGGGTCGTTCCTGAAACTTTCATATTCGAGATTATCCGTCCTCTTAGATCCTCTTTAATGTGTAAATATACTGTATATACATACACACACTGTCAAGGAACCATAAAAGCTTTTCACTTTTTATTTCCTGTATTTGCACATAAGGGTTAGCTGTCACCTTCACCCTGAGTCCAGCCTTGGCTTTGATCTGGAATTTCTCCCGGCTTTCCCTGCTCTTGTTTTCTGCCTTTCATAACGTATCATCTTTTTTTTATCCTCGTGCAAAAACAAAGGCCTGACCAATGGAACGGCATTCTTTATGGAGAATTTAAAACCGAAATTGTGCACAAACATTACTCAGACCTGCGTGATCAGAGCGGAATTTGCCAGAAACAGTCAGTCTCAGTTATGCATAATTCTGACCTTTTTTTGTCATTTTATTCCATAATATCAGCTCAGGTGTAATATTAAAATATTACGTCCAGCACACGTGTCTGAAGGTTTGATGTAACCACAATATGTCATGTTGAAATTTATATTTTAGGCTGTAAATACTCTTAAAATAAAAATATCTATGGATAGTTTCCACTCAAGATTTTTTTTTTCTTTATTAAACATGCTTTTTAACCTTTTATGAGGATCTTATGCCATACAAGTTCTTGTTTTTGAGCTGTTACTAGAAGGTTTCAATAAATCAAATTGCATAACAAATTCCTTAGTAAAGGGTTGTACAGGTTCTATACGACGGTGTATTAGGGCCATTGTAGGTAAAATAATAATAATAATAATAATAATAATAATAATTATGGAACCTCAGGCTTCAAAATGAATACGCGACAACTGCTACCATATGTTTCATGTGGTCTGCTTCTGAGTACTGAATGCACGATTAAAAAGAAGAACATAAACGCAAATTCGTTTCTGTAGCTGGGCGTAAAACCATTTGAATAAACTGTGTTCTGTGTTGCACTTCGTTCCCAATCAAGCACCATTGCTTTGGAAAACATCACATGTTGTAGGACTTGGCAAGAAACACTCAAGACTGGTCCAGCATTCGCTCTCATTTCCCACATTTAGATATTCAATTGGATTATTCCACTGCATTTAAAACAGCTGCATCTGGATTTCATGTAATTTGCATTACAGACCAGTTCCAATGCTACTGAAGCAGTAAAATGCCTCTTTATTTTTCTTTTTTATTTCAAGTGGTTGCACGGATTTCATTTGTCTACATACATGTACATTTTTGTAGATGTATGTAGACTTTTGTAGACTTTATGTAGATGAAGTCACAAATAAAGTGTGAAATAAAGTGAAAAAAACCAACCTAAAACATTTTGGCAACAATTTGCATTTGTTGTTTATCAAAAGTAAAATTAATTTCTTGATTTAAATGGTTAACTATTTCCAAAAAAAAAAAATCCAACTGAACCAAACTTTTGCTCCTTTCTTTTAAGTAAATTTTATTTATTTATTTATTTCATGCAAGAGCTTACATAAATTTAGTCTGTTATTTTTACAGAAACATCGTTTCTTGTTCCTGTTTGAAATGTCAAGAAAAATTTACTAAAACACTTGATATTGCAAAACCTTTTATAATTTAGTAAATTAATAGCCCTCAGCCTTAAAGTCAACATAAAACTAGAAATATTGAAAAACAACGCTCAAAATGAAATCAGCTTAAAATTCCTCCCACTTATATGCAAACTGAATTCAAAAGCCACGCCCCCACATTAGAATGGCATGACCATTCCTTGAAGTGATGCAGATTTACAGTAATTATTTATGATTGCCTACAATTAATTGAAACATCCTTATTTTTTATGCTTATTATTATTATTTAGTGGAACACAAAAACATTTCAATTGAACTAAGAAACAAAATTTAATATGTACAATAATTTTTTTTCCATTTCTCCTCTTTCTTCTTCAGCTTCATTCAACTGCCATTCAGCAGTAGCTGGGAGTTTAATAAGAGTCATATTTTGGCCTGTTTGTGTGCTTTTTTAATACTATCAGTCCCCATCTACTTGAGGAAATGAAGTTGCATCCTCCTTTAATCAAATGCACAATGGGCTTCTGGCTGCCAAAATCATAATCAGTTCCACCGCTGGGGTCACTTTCAGGGCAGCACAGATGCCACTCAGGGACCTGATGGTTATCATTTTCTCCTCACACTATGAGGACAGTTTCGTACAACACTGAACATCTGGGTAACTCGCGTAGTGGGCTTTAGGAGGACATGGTTCTCTTAGAGCCTCTAGAACATGCACGTTGCTGATGTGGACAGAGGTGCTGAGAAATTATACAGAATATAGAATATAGAACTATAGAATTTATAGTTAAAGTGAAGGTTTAGATAATGTGTCAAAATGTTACTGACTACTTTCAAAAACTGTGAGCTTGAACCCCAAGCAAAACTGAAGCATCTAGAGAAAAACTGAGGCATGAAAAATGTTCTAGAGGAAAAACTGAGGCATGAAAACACTTCAAGAGAAACCCCGAGGCATTAGAATGCGCCTAGAGGAAAACTGAGGTGTGAGAAAGCTTCTAAAGAAAAACTGAGGAATGACAAAGTTTCTAGAGAAATATTGAGGCATGAGAAAACTTCTAGAGGAAAAACTGAGGTATGAGAAATCTAGAGGA
This sequence comes from Gogo arcuatus, assembly GCA_028570945.1. NCBI lineage: Eukaryota > Metazoa > Chordata > Actinopteri > Siluriformes > Anchariidae > Gogo > Gogo arcuatus. The sequence goes on from JAOTRR010000022.1 coordinate 21,517,847, forward strand.
GAACTGAGGTGTGAGAAAGCTTCTAGAGGATAGGTGAGGCATGAGAAAGCTTCTAGACAAAATCTGGGGCATGAGAAAGCTTTTAGAGAAAAGCTGAGGAATGAGAACATGCCTAGAGGATAACTGAGGCATGAGAAAGCTTCTAGAGGAAAAACTGAGGCATGAGAAACCTTCTATAGGAAAACCGAGGCATGACAAAGTTTCTAGAGAAAATCTGAGGGGTGAGAAATTTTCTAGAGAAAAATTGAGGCATGAGAACGCACCTAGAGGAAAAGTGAGGCATGAGAAAACTTCTAGAGGAAAACTGAGGAACGAGGAAGCTTCTAAAGGAAAACTGAAGCATGAGACGTGGCATATATATTGCCCTGCTAATTTCATACAAACAGTTAATTGTCATAACTAAGCAGATGGTGCGGCCTGACAGTTCTTCCTGCAGGAATACTGTTTATTCTTTTCTGCAGCTGGTCCACTGTTATAATAAGTATCCTTTACACTGGCAACCTTCTTTCTTGCAAACAAACACAGCAGCGATGCATAGGGGGAAAAAGCTTCTGCCCTTATCTTACCTTCCCATTGCCTTTCAGCCCTCTCACAATTAATTACATTTGTCAGAGAGGGTAAATCTGCTTCATTTCCCTTTTGCTCTGTGTGCCTGACCTTTCCAGAATGTTGGTGAGCGCTAAGTTCGATAGGCGTCTGTGTCCACATCATAAAAATTATGCAAACAGCGAATCATAAGTTGCTCGGCCAATTTGGGCGATTTAAAGCCAGTCTGCATAAGAAACAAATCACTCTGTTCACAGCAGTAAGGTTCCCTGCTTCCCCCTTCATCTCTCTCACTTACTGAAGCCCAGGAAACAAAATCTCTGAGAAACAAATAATCCTAATCCTTCTGTTTGTGCCATCGCCTTAAGCCAAGTGTGCAATTTCAAAATCTCAAAATTGCTGAACCACTCACACTACACAACTTTCAGCACTTATGATCAGTTGTTTGGTGGACGTAGTGGTGTACACACTACACGAGCACTCACAGAAGAAACTGACACACTATACACTCTTTAATCACAGAAGAAATCCACAGATCATGTGACTGACTTTTTTTGTTTATATGGAAACGAGAAAAAGAAATGAAAAGAAAAAAGAGGAAAATGTGGATGAAGGATTGTGAGCAAAAGATGTGGGTAGTGATGATCATCTGTTCTGCAAATAGAACTTGAGGTACAGTGTAAAAATATTCATACCACACACTACTTGATATCATGTCATGGTTGTTTTTTTGGTTTGTTTGTTTTTGGTTTTTGGGGGCTTTTTTTTTGATTGTCCTAACACACATTAGAGTTTGATATGCCAAATACACTGCAACCCCGCTATAACGAACTCCTTGGGGGACGTCCAAATAGTTCGTTATACCGCAAAGTTCGTAATACTGAAATGGACCCACTTGTCACACCAAACACT
>JAOTRR010000022.1:21684477-21704804 GCA_028570945.1 Gogo arcuatus
TTTGAAGTGAACATTAACTGAAGCTCTTGATTTGTATCTGCATGATTTTATGCATCGTGCTGCTGTCAAGGGATTGGCTGATTAGAGAACTGCATCAAACAGCAGGTGTATGGGTGTACCTAATAAAGTGGCCGGTGAGTGTATCTACAGTATATCCAAGAACACACATGTTTCTATGAACACGTCTGTCAGTTTTACTTAAAACTACTGCAGAATCTTTTTGTGAACATTCTTTCATTCCACTGCAATCTGCCTAAAGCGCCCAATAAGACTGAAAGCTGTTCTTTACATTTAAAACCAGTGAGATTACATTCCATACTTCTTGACATTCCGATGATGGCTTCACAAGACCGCCATACAAATGGGGTTAATGCAATTCTGAATGCATGAGAAGATAAAAAGTATTACCAAGCATGGTGGCAAAGAGAAGCAGGTTTTTTTTTTTAAAGGAATGATACGTTCTTGGTTGAACCATTGTCTACTCAGTGTGATCAGAAGTTCTGTCTCATTCTCTTGTTTTTTTGTTTTTTGTTTGTGTACAGGGCAGTGATGAGAAAGATCTGATAAAGTCCTTGGTGGTAAAAGGAAAAGGACATAATTTGCTGTCTGCAGGAGTCAGTGTGTAATGATACAATTTTCTTGACATCCCATGATAACGCTTGCATTCAGCAAACAGAAGTCACAAGTCACAAAAGCGGGATAGAAAATACTTATTCACATGGAAGGACTTGAAGGTATTACCACCTAATGACCTCCATTTGTATACTTACATCTATTGTATGCTTCCTTAAGCCATGTCTGTATCCCCTGCTCCATGTGAAAAGCAGGATTTTTTAAATTATTATTTGTTGAGGCATTCATGTCAATTTGAACATCATCAGTACAGTACTGACCTACTTCTGAACAAATTCTGCACAGACAGCAAATTTGTCAGACAACATAACCACCTAACAGTCTAAAGCGTCCCTCAGCTTTCTTTTGAAATGACAGGTTTGGAAAAGAACCGTGTGTACTAGGGGGGAAAATCTTTTTTTCTATTATTTAGAAAAAAAAAATGATTACTTCATGGATCCAGGGTCGAAGAGAGTCCTTCAGCAGGGAACACCGTTTAACAGCTCTCCATCCTAAAGAGATCTTGACTTGCATTCTTCTATATTCTCTGCATCTGACCATCCCTCGCTCTTCCTCTCTCCTTCCTAAATTCATTCAGCAGTACTCAATTGTAAAAGGAAAGCAGTCCATGGCCCAGATTCATACAGCACAATAAATAGCGAAGGGAAAATCTGCAATGTGTGCCCTTTCATACAGTCTCTTCATACAGGGCATGAAGGTCAGAGGCAGGTTATGGAGCTCCTCCATGTATATCAGCAGCCATATACAGTATATCATTCCATAAAGTCCTCATTCACATATACATTCTATACATTTTAAATTCTGTTAAAATACTAATTACCTCTCTTGAGGGACCATTGATTTTAAAAATGTTGCTATTTGACAGATATATGCTGATGTTCTGTTGATTCGCTCCTTTTCTAGAGGTTGCGTGATCATGGTGCAGCGTGCTCACTGCCCCATTTAGCTCCATAGACTTATTATTACACCTAGTGGTCAAAAATCAGAACTACAACAAGCAGTAATAAATAGAGGCCCATTGGGGCTGGAATCACGCTGCCCCATTCTCACTTTATAAACCTTTTCAGTAGAGGAGGAGCAGTGGACAGGACAGTTGCCAGGGTGAACAGGGTTGCCAGGGTTGCATTTTTCACGCCAAACTGGGATAGTTGAAAAATACTCACCAAGCTGCCACCAAGATCATGTTTTATAGCAAATAGTTGGATTTGAATTAATACATTTCTGAACACAAAGGCAAGTGTAAGCACAGACAGTGTGTCTATGATGTACATAACCATTTCTGTTGTAAGATATATTGCAAAGATTGGGAGAAGGAAAGGGTGATAATGGAGCAGATGTGCATTAGAAATGCGTGCGCACCACGGTGACCTTGTTTCCCACACAGAGGCTGAGAAAAAGAAGAAAAATGTGTCTGCCTTTTCCAGTGACTGAGTTTTTGGGCATGTTTTGGGTATTTTGTGTGTTTTTTGAGATCTAGTTGGGCTGGAAATGTTGCTGAAACCTGGCAACCCTGGATAATGATACTGTATTAGCTCCTTGAGAAACACACTTACTCTATGGAACACAGTTGAACAAAGGTACAATTGTTCAAAACGACCTTCCAAAATGTACACTGGATGACTGGGTTGGGCTTACTCTAAAAAGTAGCCTATAGCATAAGTGAAGTGTGCTAGCCTCTCGACTCCATTTAGTTTGAGGATACGTTGTTATTAATATTGTCCTGCAACACCAAAATCTATAGTCATGAGCTGCTGCTTCATCTTGAGCTGCAGTGTGAATTTGTTTAGTTGTCTAAAACAATCGTTTAAATGCCTGAAGAGCTCCGAAGTCCATTCTAATCATGTCATGAGACAGTTTGATTCTGTTGCTCACAAATAACAATCACGTAAACAAAACAATTAGTGTGTATTTACTTCGGTTGCAAATTTGTTTGATAGGAAATATAATGATATAATTAATCTCATCATTGAAACGAACTCATAATACCATCGCAGTCGTATAATACATCACAAACGTACATCAGTGTAATTATCAAGAGTCTCTGAGCAATCATGCCCATGTCTGTGGAGTTGTATCCATAAAAATGATAGACGTAACAGCAGATGTGGAATCAGCTCGTATTTCTGGAAGGTTGATCAGTAAGAGTCGTCCAGTCTGGTCTGAATAGCAATTAAGCCAACCTTGACCTTGCATGTCTTAGCTATGAATACAGGGGCAGGGGCTTTTCATTTTCACATTAGTCAATCGTATTTCCAATTATGGGTTTGAGCTAAAAAGCAGGGGGTAAGCAGGTCTCCTGTCTTCTTTACCTTGAGGTTGTGAGTGCTAAACATTTCCATGCTACGCTACATTGATTTTGCTTCATAGTCCATGGTGCTGTAGCTGCAGTTTACTTGTCACTGCAAATATCAAGCAATCACCGCTTCAAAGGTCAATGTTTTATGGAATGCTTAACATGTCAGAGAGATTACAGTGGCATTTCCAATGCAATGGCATAAAGCCCATCCAATAAAGCTCTCAGTCCACAGGTCATGCAGAAAATATGCAAATACTCCTATTCACTAATACTACTTCTCCACAAACTTGTACCATGAATATGAATGACAGCAGCAGCTCGTGATCGTAGATTTTGTTGTATTAGGATGACATTAATAATGACATAGCCTCAAAACAAAGTGAAGTTGAAAGGCTGTTACACTTGACTTGTATCCTATTGGCTAGCCATTCCCAAACTTAAGAATGCCGCGGCCCAATTTGAAATCTGAAAATCTTCTGCTGGCCACGCAAACCTTTAATCACAACTTTGATCAACACATGAGACTAAGATGAAGTATTTTAACTCTTATCTTAATATGTTAACTCTTTCCCTGCCAGTGATGAGATATAAGATACATTCCGGATCAATAATAGGTCAGATAAATGAAGAATAACATGTCATTTAAATTTGTTTTATTAGTTCTGATTACATTTAGTAAACATGTAATTTTATGGTAATTAAACTTTATTTTATGGTAATTTCAAACTTAATTACAAAATTGAAAATTAAATTTTTTAATTGTAAATGATCTCCTGTCTTCATGTGCCTACACTTTAGGAATTTAAGCCTTCATTTGTCACATATGTTAAAGCACAGTGAAATTCTTTTCACTGGGGAAGAACATGAGCACACATACCCAGAGCAGTGGACAGCTGTGCTGCAGCACCCAGAGAGCAGATGCTTTGCTCAAGGGCACTTCAGCTATGGATATAGAGGGAGGGGAAAGTGCTATTCCTTCACTCCTGCAATCCACACATTTTCCTGCTGGTCCAGGGAATCAAACCAGTGACCTTTTGATCCCAAAGCTACTTCTCTAACCTTTAGGCCATGGCTTCCCCAATGTTTTTTTTTTTGTTGTTTTTGTTTTTGTTTTGCTTTTTTGGTTTGGGAAACATTGCTAAAGGCTAATATCCAGTGTATTTTAACATACAGTCTTCCAGTATACAGTCTAGACAGCTACTTTTGAGCCTTTTTACTTTTGAGTGTTTGACGCAGAAAGTGTGTTTACAGTTCCCATTAGAGCTAATATCACTAACTAGGGTTGCCAGGTTTCAGCAAAATTTGCATCCCAACTGCATCTCTAAAGCCACACCAAAGCCCTGAAACCAGTTTGAGAATTCAGCCATTGGAAAATGGAAACACGTTTTTCTGAGCCTTTGCCTGGGAAACAAGGTCACGCACACATTTCTAATATATGGACATTATCCACTTCATAAACCCCCTTTCCATCTCCCAATCTTTATAAAATATCTTACAAAAGAAATGGTTGTGAACATCATAGACACACTGTCTGCACTTACACTGTCTGCACTTACCAGATTTCAGAAATCTATGGAGTTGATGTATGGAATGAGGAGTTTATGAAGATTAACATCTGTTGAATGGCTGAAACATGCACAGTGGAGCTCTGCTCCTTTTACCCCAATAGATCAATTTGGAAATGTACACCATCCCATTTCATTGTTCAGGTGTATAGGAAGAATACCTACACAGTATATAGACAGTGGATGAACTATTATTGTGCCTTATGAAAGCTCTGAGTCAGTAATGAGATTCATGATTTCAGAACGACAGGAGTTGAGTCATCGCCCTCGACCTCCAAACTCGCACTTCTTGCTAGTCTTTAAAACTCGTTTCCAGTGATTGCACTCATTAAAACCAGACACAAAGATCCAGCTTGTGATAAAGGTCTACAGATTCAACTGCTGCTGCTCGGCTAGCAATGCGGTTCCAGTAAATGAGACAGGGGGTCTTGGTACACTCACACGAGTTTTCTCCTCTAAGCATACTTGTTCAACAGCTCCCGCTGAATAATTGGACAGAGGTGAGAAAAACAATAACGTGGCTGACTAGAATGAACTGAAATCTGGACTGAACATGCACACATATTGCCAAGATCATCAGGTGCTAATGATCTGCATGAGACGGTTGAAGTTAAAGAGGATCATCGTGCTAAGAGACTTAATAGCGACTTTTTAATGACACTCTTTTAATTTAGCATAAAACAGAAATGATTAATAGAGTACTTTGGAGAGTTGATATATTAGTCCATAGAAAGCCAATGCAGTTATGAGCATAATATTTAAACTCATAGGCTATTTGAAGAATAAACAATACATCATCATGTCTAAGACTATAAAAATATCACTTCTTCTACATTTCATATAACAGTGCATACTGTAGCGCTAGCTGCACAATGAGCCAACCATGAATATACGTAATTGAAGGTTCAACTGATTACAGTATTGTCCCAAATCATATCATGTGTGGAGATTATTGTAGGGATTGTGAATCATTCTCAAATTATGTGGAATTTGTCAAATGAAAGGAAAACTACTTGAAGATGGAAAATAAACTGGAAGTCATAATTACACTCCTTATCAGCTGTGTGAGGCGATATCTGTCAGATCACTCACTCGCTTTGTAGTCATCTGAAGGGCTTTTGAAGTGCAAAACTCATGAAGATTATTTTTTATGACAAAAGCATACAATAGATGCCAAAGTTAATGACATCTTTTTTGGAGTTCTTATATTTTTATTAATAAACAATTTGTAAAAGGCACGCATAGTTCCTGTAATTCAATAACCCATCTTTCCTCACAAGTTCCAGTACAAATCCATTAATTCGTGGAATAACTAAAGCTCTCAGATTAACACAAAATTGTTATTAGCTAAAACCAAAAACACACTGTACTGTGCGTAAATACATCTTAGGCACACTTTGTAAAGCAAAGATGCTTACCTGGGTGTTTTCCAAGAATTCTTAAATCTATCTTAGCAGCATTTGCATAGAAACTTTATTTTCATTCATATTCCTTCTGCTTGAGCTGGTGAAAGAAAAAAAAAGATACAGTCTAGACTTCTCAAGCCCCAGACACAGATTCCAGCTCCTCCTGGGGAACATTCCCAAGTCAAACATGCAATATAATCTCTCCAGTATGTCCTGAGTCTTCCCCAGAGTCTCCATCCAGCCTGAAACAACAGCTCTAATGATAGCTGACCATGGGGCAATCTAATTACCAAATTACAGCTCAACTCCAAGGCTCACCCAGATTGCCAAGCTCCTCACCAAAATCTATCACAGACAGAGCAATGAGTAACTATATTTTTTCAATCACTACCCATAGTTTGTGTCTGAGGTGACAGTAGGGATGTAGAATAACTGATAAACAGAGTTTTGTCTGAAAACAGAGCTCCAGCTTCACCACCACAGACTAGAACAGCGACTATCACACTGCTTCCGCTGACTTAATCAGTCACTCGTACACTCTTGAATAAGATTCCGAGATACTAAAAGTCCTCCTCCTCCTCAAGAGCCAAGGTTTCTCCTCTAACCTGAAATGAGCATCCCAGTCTTTCCTGATCGAGAGAAACAACAGTGTCAGACTTGGAAGTGCTTATTTTCATCCAAAACTGACCATAATAAGCATATGTGGTTCTTCCCTAAACTGTTGCCAAAAAGTGCCTAGAATGTCTTTGTATGCTGTAGCATTACACTTTCCCTTTTTTCACTGGAACTAAGAGGTCCAAACCTGTTCCAGTATCACAATGCCCCTGTACACAAATCGAGCTCCATGAAGACATGGTGTGTTAAGGTTGGAGTGGAAGAACTCGAGTGTCCTGCACAGAGCCCTGACTGAAGTCAACCCCACTGAACACCTTTGGGATGAACTGGAACTGGAGCCTCCTCAACATCCCAACATCAGTCCCTGATATCACTAATGCTCTTGTAGCTGAATGAACACAAATCCCCACAACCACACCCCAAAATCTAGTGGAAAGAAGAGAAGAGTGGAGCTTATTAGGACAGCAAAGGGAGAATAACTGAATATTAATGCTTATGGTTTTGAAATGGGATGTTCAATGGTCAGGTGTCCATTCTTAGACCACAAGCTGGCCTTGTGGTTAGCGTGTCCACCTCTCAACTGGGAGATGGCAAATTCTACTCGCAGTCGGGTCATACCAAAGATCATCATAAAAATGGTACTTACTGCCATCTGGTGAGGCACGCCGCAATACCGATGCGAGTAGGGAGTCAAACTCTCGCGGTTACCAGAGGACCAGCCCCCCCCCACTGTAACCCTAGCTATGTAATAGGCGAGAGGCTGAGGGCTATAGAAACGGAGATCGGCACCGCCCAATGCGCCTTAAGAGCCTGGTTAATACTGGGGCAGGAGACTGTTTGGGAAGACGGCCAGCCATAGATATTTCCTAGTATATAAAATATTTTCCCTCTGAAAATGTAATTTCTCACTTTATCAAATAATATAAAATGGTTCCAATTACAAGTTTCACCCTGACAACACCCTGAAAACTTATTATTATGGAAATAGGCATCTGTATTGAAATTAATGTCCTAGCTGCGAGTGTGAAAGTCTTTCTGGATGGACTGTTTCCACTGTAGGCCTTGCCAAAGGCAAGTGTATTTTTTTCTGTGAAGACAGTGGAATTGGAGAATGTTTGCAAACTAGTGTAAGTGCTGTAAAAGAAGAGTTCAACTGAAAGTAGAGCAAATAGCATTTTAGTTCACAAATTTAGACTCATATTGGGTGAAATTTATAAATAAATGTATCTTGGCAGAAGTCTGTCTGTGAGGCATGTTGTGCACATAATAAAGTGTCATGAATTCAGCAGAATGTTAGCTAAGGAGATAAAGTAATAAATAAGTTAGGTGGCTGCACTGGTCTCGCCATAGTCACAGATGGTGACCTCCTTCCAAGCAGTAAAGGACAAGCTAATGGCCAAACATATCATCTATTAATAAATATCTTCAAAGATGTGGAACTAGCAGGCTGTCTTCTGTTGTTTACTTCAAATGCCTGTTCATTCTGAAGCTAGGTGGCCATTTTGTTTTGGCCTGGCGGCTTGGGATAAGAGGAGCCAAATGAGGGCGGAATGCATAATCAAAGGTGTCATTTTTTCTCTTCCCTTATTGGGTTTTGTATGACAATATGCAAAGATAACACAGAGGCAGAGCAGTCAGGCAGATAATTGCTGAGAAACTAATTAGCCAACTTACTCAAGGACAGCTTGGGATGGAGAGATGGAGGGAGGAGGCACTGTGTCACCAAAAATAATTGGATAGAGAATGCCTGGGAAATGTGTTGGGTAAACAACAGTGGAGGAGTGAGTAAGCCTCGGAGAAGAGAAGGACCCAGCAAGGTTGAAGATTAAATAAATTAATGAGAGGGAGGGAGTGTTGAGGGCCATCAACAACACCCATGTCTGTGACTCTTTTATGAGACTTGACTATGCTCAACCCCAATTACTTGCCTTGGTTTGAGCATGGAGATGAGAAGGAGGTAATTGTCAAATTTTTAAATGGAGATAAATGGAGCTCTATTAAGAAAGTTTTGAAACACTTTAGTAAGGAATAACATACAATAAACCAATCTGGAGTGTGAAAAAATCCACACCAGGGTGGCACAACAGCACAGTCTGAAGTGAGTTTGTTTCCGCTTATTCCACAGTGATTCACCAACAATTACAAGTTTTCATTTATTAATGAATGACGCATGATGCTTTTGAATTGCTTGTACAGTAGTTTGCTCACCACCTTCTCTTTCCTTCTCTCTCGAAGTTAATGAGACAAAATAACACAGCTTGTCATGAAGAAACCAAGAAGGGCAAAAGTCCGGTGTCCAAAGCGCGCTGACGCTGGAGACTCCTTCCATAAATATTTCATACATCTCCTTAAAGAAAACTGCATCAGTGAACAGCATGATTTTAAATCGGTCTAGTATTAGCCTTAGATTAAGTGAAGCCTCTGCCATGCAAGTCCCTGTGAATGAGCTGCTACTATAGAAACGATGATGTCTTAGAACTAAAATAATCCTTATCAGTAATTCACATTAGAGTGAATTAGACCTTTTGATTTTTTTAAATTGAGAATCAAACACATTGTAGTAGTTCTGGTAAAGAATTTTTAAAAAAATTTAATGATGGTTTAACAAGAGAACATGTCCAATGGGATGTTTGGTGTCTCAACCCAATGGGATGCCATTACCGTAGTAGCAGCACAACAACTAATGATGCCACCAATACTGCACTCAGCATGTGAACATGGGGCGGAGCCAGCCTCGATCAGCTATGGCTGGAGGGCTTTTGTTGCTTTGAGCCTCCCCAGAGATGCAGAATGTGTAGCTGTGCATCTGTAAACGCCTCTGTCTCTTTTCTATCTCGTCCAGCATACTCACTCAAAGAAGCATGCCCTCCAGCATGGTTCTGAAGCCAGGCTGCAGCCAAGAAAGCAAGCCAGTATGTTCACGGACCTGTTTGAGAATTTTCCTGACCTCATGATACCTCTGTACTCCAGTGGCTGATCTCTTCATTCTCTCTCGTGCTTTCTCGCTCCATCTCACACATCTATAGTAATAAATAAAACCTCCTTCAGGGCTAAACCTTTCTTCCATTGTCCAAATGTTTGTGTTCATGCTCCAACCCTGGGGTTTTCACCAAATCGTATCACAATGAGCCAGACGCCATCTTACGACACAAGTATTGTAATCAATGTGCATTCAGTCAAAATGTCAACATACTTTTGCTCTGAACATCTTGTGTGCAGAATCTTCTCAGCAAATCAAACCATTTCTTAGTTGTTTATCCAGAACGTCGAAGTCTTCTATGAATGAATTTCAGCTGCCCTCAGCATTATCAGCACTAGAGAATAAACTAGGCAAGGGAGAAATACTGTTTCAGGCTATTCATAGATAAAGTGTGCTCCAGAATTATTGGCACCCTTCCTAAGAATGAATGAAAATGATTATATGAACTTAGTTATGTTTTCTACTGAAACAGGAAAAAATTTTGACTTTTGTTCCAACAAAAAAATTTCTCATTAGAACTATTTTTTAAATAATAGTACTTTCTCTTAAAAATATATGTGTCATAATTATTGACACCCCTAAGGAACAGTGTCTCGATGATAGGCTCTGGATTCACCACAACCCCTTTCATCACATTAAAACATTAAAGTGATGAATGCTAAAGATGAATAAATCAATCAAGATCATCCCTTTTGAGGGATACTAAAGAAGTGGCCTTTTACAAAATTCACGCCACCTTCTGCAGTCCCAAACACCAATAATGTAGCTCATGGGTAGTGTTCTATTCTATTCTATCTATCAAGTATAATTATAACGCTAACCCGGGCACAAGGTATCCTGAAAGTGCTGCCAAAAAAAGAAAGGGAAAGGTCAAGAGCTCCACTTACCTGGCATGGAACATGCTCACAAGTAATTACAGATGGGTAACAAATTAAATTAAGGGGAAAAAAACTTTTAAAGGCTGTATTTTCACGCCAACATAAGCATAAATTTCTGATTAACGCTATTTTTTTTACTGTCTCTAGAGACCAGCAGGGATAATATGCTATTTTCCTGACTCAAGTGCAGCATCCCATTTCTTACAGCCTACCTTTGTGGATGTTCACAATTTATACCACCCTCCTCCAACATAAACAGGTGACTTCACTTAAATACTAACTAAATACAACACACTTGATCATTTTATCTGAACAAATTGCTCAGTTGTAGCCAATAGGCCATTTGACACTGAAAGCTTTTATGAAATGCCTTTTAGTCGAGCACACGCTTCTATTTTAATAGGTGTTTAAATCCACAACAGCTGTGAGACGCACCATAAAAGCACGCTCCCACCCGTTCTGTTGCACTGCATTGTTTATGCATGTTAGTGAAACATAAATGGCAAAGAAACCCATTAAAAATAACATTTCTCAAATAAATCAATCAAACTTATTTACATTATTTACTTACTTACTGACCGTCCACTGTACCGTTCATACAGTTAGCTAATCAGACGATCATGTGGCAGCAGTGTAACGTATAAAATCATGCAGATACAGGGCAAGAGCTTCAGTTAATGTTCAACTCAAACATCAGAATGGGGATACACACAACAGTCTCTAAAGTTTACATAGAACAGTGTGAAAAGCAAAAAACATCAATTGAGTGGCAGTTCTGCAAGCGGAAACGCCTTGTTGATGAGAGAGATCAGAGGAGAATGACCAGACCACTCTTTACAACCGTGTTGAGCAGAAAAGCATCTCAACGGGTCAAACATTAAAATGGATCGGCTACAACAGCAAGAGAAGAACAGGAATCTGACGCTACACTGGACACTGACTCAAAACTGGATTGGAAAAACTGGAAAAATATCACCTGTTTCATTTTTTTTCCCGATCTTTACCTGTTGAGTTTAGGCGAGACTGTGCTTACTGTAGCCTCAGAGTCCTGGTCTTGACTAATAGGAGTAGAACATTTCATTTATAATGGAGGGTTGGCTGATGAATTTCCTATAAAAACATGGACTTCGGTTAATAATGATATATTTATAAATGCATCTAAATGGTAAGTGTACCAGATAGACAGACCAATTAGTGTGAGTAAAATGGACATGTTCCCACTGTCAGTGTTGTAACGTTGGAGAAAGAAGATAGAAGACTTCACTGTGATTCACCATGTTCGCTCTTCTCAAGCGCCACTAGCCTTGAAGTGAAGATAAAGAGAACATCTTACAAAGTGTACCACATATTGATCAAAGCCTGAGAAATGGACTAAAATCATTCATTTAAAAAAAAGCTATCTATAATGCAGTAAATGAACACATCAAACACAGCCTGGTGGACAGATACACTCTCAATAGCCTCATTATATGTCAGAATAAATGGGCTTATAATTTTCCTGATGTTGATTTTTTCAAGTACTGTGTGTGTGTGTGTATATATACATACATATATATATATATATAGCTCGTCAGTTTGAAATATTCAGCTCCACATGGCACATTGAGATGTAAATACAAAGATATTCCTTCCCACACATTCCATCTTGAAATATCTAAACCATAGATAAAAAAGACAATTCAGGCAGTAGAAAGACTTTAAACATATTTTCAGACAGTTTGTTGCTGTTATTATAGGAGTGTAACACAATGCTACCAGCTGTGTTTGGATTTAATCCCTGAGAAAAACAGAAGTTACATCCCTACTATATTACTACATTATTTCCTTTACTTCATATTGTGTCATGATGCATAAAATATTTTTGAGTTACTTTTAAGCTGCAGAAGCGCTTTCTTTCCCCAACAGTGCTTTGACATGCTGCAAAATCATGTATAAATCATATGTAGTATATATACAGCTATATAGAAGCTACAGTTTCTGTGTGTGCGCTGGAAAAAATCCAGTGTTCGTACACAGCTGTGACTCTGTAAACAGGAAACAAACAAAGTGGCTCGGACTGAGCCACACGACACTATTCCAGCCAATCAGGAGCAGGGGGCGGGGCGTTCATGCTCGAGCTCAGGACAGGGGAAAGGGAAGGGGAGGTGGAAGGGAGGTGTAGGCATCGTTGATAGTGTCATTGCCTTGGCCATGGATTTGGGGGTCGGAGCTTCTGAAGGAGCACTGAAGAAAAGATTGTAGAATATTTTACCAAACTAGAGCAACATAATTCATCTCTATGGGACCAAAAGTGGAACAGTTCCGGTCTCATAAATGGGTGTGACTCCTTATGTCACAAACGAAATTTTGATGAGGAGGTTGAAAAGCCAGCCATGAATAAATCTGCCATATAGCTGCATATCCTGAAACAAAGTCAGTTTCTCCAGACACAGTTCACTGCAGAAACACCGTAGTGGTCTCACAGTGATCATAGGTATCTGGGAATATGCTGTAAATTCCTCCAAATATCATTAACCAGATGATGTATTAATCAGATATAAAATATCCTGTAAGTAACTAATAACTTTAACCATTAGCATTAGCCAGAATTGACTTCCTGCCCTGCCTAATTTATATTAGCCCCTGGAATCGATGCTAGTCTAACCTGGCATTAGCAAAGAAAACAGGCTAATTATTTAACAAATGTTAGCAAATCCGCAAAACGTGACTCAAGATGCTTTTATATGGAGTTCGTGCCTTCTAGGGAGGTAAAGGAGACGCCTCATTTTATACAAGTAAAAAAACATTTTAGTGGTAGTGGTAAAAAACATTTAGTGAGGTAGTGCCAGCGACACTCATACAGTCTGGTGGATTAGCCATCTTCACATGCACATGGATAGCTAACTACAGTGTGTAGCATGAGAAGGTCAGAGCAGTTGATGAACTGTCATGAACTGTCTCTTGATCTCTAATGAGCTCATTCAATTGAAAACTTAAATATACTAACTATGTACAATTACTCAAGTATTTTCCACCCATGGTTATGGAGAGTCTCATCCTCTATACACAGCACCGTCACACCAATAACTAAATGTGTATTTGGAAATGCCCACACTCACACATACTGTATGTATTTCTATTTGGAAAGTATAATATGTGCGTATTTTATTTATAGCTGAATAAGATAAATATTTCCTGTGAGTAATGGACCATTGCAGCTTTGCAGAAAAGATGGGAATGATTGGTGAAAAGATTTGTGTGATTACTTGCAGCAGAGCGGCAAAATAAAATGATGTTTCTTCACTGAGATTATGACAATAAAAGAATATTTTAACACATGAGCATATGGGATTTATGTAAACTGTTATATTGCAGCATAACAGTTACAGCAGTGTCATTTATTCAGGATATCACTCTGAGTTTCACACGATACCAAGACAATCTTTTTCATATTACAGCGATGTACTGTACCTTGCTTAATGATATGTTGGTTTATCTGGGAATCAAACTTTATTCATTCGTTCATTCATTCATTTATGTTCATTAACATTTTAAAGTCTGTTTCGCCTGGTTAGGGATGTCAGGGTCAGTCCAGACTTCCTCATTCCT
Organism: Gogo arcuatus; assembly: GCA_028570945.1. Classification (NCBI taxonomy): domain Eukaryota; kingdom Metazoa; phylum Chordata; class Actinopteri; order Siluriformes; family Anchariidae; genus Gogo; species Gogo arcuatus. The sequence continues at coordinate 21,698,439 of JAOTRR010000022.1, forward strand.
GACCACAAATTCCAGCTCCTAGGAAATCCCAAGATATTCCCAAAACAAGTGTGAAATGCAGTCTGTCCAGCAGGTCCCGAATCTACTCAAGGGTCTCCATCTAACCTTAACAGGAACTAATCAGGAGGTGTCCTTACGAGGTGCCTGAATCACATCAACTGGTTCTTCTCATTTCAGAAGACCAATTTGAATGGGTTTCTCTCTATTCGGAAAAGCAGCGTTGTGTTATAATGGGTTTTTGTTGTGCAGAAACTCAACACACATCAAGACACATTAGATTCTGCTATAAACTGCTATAGGATTCTGGAGGTACTGACTGAGCTGAATTTGCTTTGTGGGATGCGACAGTAGCTGTTAAAAAATATTCGACTTTACATCATTTCCAAAGACCTTGATTGATGAAGATGGGGTTTAACAGCAAATAATGCAAGAAAACTGTTTACCAATATAAAAAAACACTCTGTAATGGCTGGCTAGTTATATTGGCTATGTGTAAGATTAAGGTTAGCTAGGTGGCTATAGCTACGTACACATACATAAGCTAGACAAATTATAAGTATACTCATTCATTAATGTGATAACGTTCAATCATATAGAGCTGTCAAAACACATCAACGTACACGTATGTCTAGCTAACGCTAGCTATCTAGGTAGCTACCTATTCTACACAGTTCACTGGCTAGCTTAGAGATACTTTTTACCTTTATATCAAGTGCCACAGCTTTGTTTTGGTGAACATTTGATTTGGCAATGTCTGTGCTGAAGTCAGATTTGTTGATATGTTTTTCTGGGATATTTTTACAGATTATTAAAACCAATGATCAATGATTTTTTTTTTAGGTATAGCTTTGCATTGATTTCTTGCGGCTTCGCTACATGCGAAGGTCACGTGACTGAAATTGGGCAATGGTTGATTTTTGACATTTTGGTTAGGCGTTTGATTGATTTCTGATTTTTCAGCGTCATGATGTCCCAGACAATTTTTCTATTACGTGACAACAGCAACAGAACCAAACCAAACCTACAATTAACCCTTGACCTGTTACTTGAATCTCACTCTTTTGCATGAACTAATCGTGCAACAACCAAAAAACTGCTGAGCATCCAATCAGATAACTATAAAGAATTGTGTCATGCAAATGCATATGGATGGTACTGTACGTGTGTGTGTGTGTGGAGCAGGATAATGTTTTTCTTTAACAGACTGTAATTTATCATCCAAGACGAGTAAGACATTTCACAGTGGTGTCTCAAACCAATTGGAAAACTCATCTCAGTGTTGCCAATCGTGTTTTTAAGTAAATCAAACCATTCCAAAGCTTTGATCTAGTTCCCGGCTGCCTAGAAGAAGGGGACAAGATAAACGAGAAAGTTTTTTTATATGAAATATTGATTACATTGAAAGAATAATCAGTTCCCATTGAGCGCTGAGAGGAATACTGATAGCCGAATTTGCATGCCTGTCCAGATGTTGGAGAAAAGTTTATTTGATTTACAGACAATAGAGCTGTCAGCTACAGCTTGCTCCCTATAGTTATGGCACTGGGAGGCTGTGGATATGCTCATGGTTTGCATAGTGATCAGCAGAATTTGACGTTTGCTTTTCTTTATCACAGAATACTTCATTTGAGACTCACACAGTGAAGTATTTCTAGGGTTGTGGTGCGCTTGATCATTAGCAGGTCACATGACCATAATGTATGTAGACTGTAGTTGTGCCAATAACTCAGTAACTTACCTAAAGCATTTAAACACCATCTATAATTTATTGTTCTGTGTTTTAAACTCAGACTCGGTTTCATTTTGGTTTGGGTGGGAGACCGATAGAAAATTAGCGCACGCCTCTTGGAGTGTTTTTACACTGAATAACGTGCAAAACCTCTTCCTTTTCTCACAGGATATACTAAAAACCTTACCAACATGTCAATCCAGATTGTATATAGTTTATTACCTGGGGTAATTTCTAGTGGTTGTTGTATAGAAGGTAAAATATGGAGTAATGTTTTTCAGGTGAATTAGTGAAATGAAATTACTGACATTATGGATTACTAAACTTTTCAGACATTCTCTGCTAATAATTACATCACTCCACCTCCCCATGTAAAACAAATCCAATCCAAAAATAAAAGCATTCACCCTTTTGTCAGTTCAGGAGATCCCAAGTTCGAATCCCGGCTTTACTACAGCTATCCATGGTCGGGAATCCAGGAGAGAAAAATTGGCTTTGCTGTCTGGGTGGGAGGGGCATACTCACTCTCCCTTGTCAATCACAGCAACACTAGCCAATCAGTGGGCTCTGTGATCTCATGTATGCAGAAGAGGGTAGATAGCGAGGATTCTTACTTCAGAGTGTGTTACACTGCTCTGTGATGGAGCAATTCAGAAAGATGCGGTTCACTGGCTTCACGTGTCTTGGAGGAAACACATGTCAGCCTTCACCCTCTCCGATTGGTAGCTGTTGTATAATAGGGGTGAGCTGGATGGTGGGTGGGAAATGGCAGGTGACCAAGTTAGGGTGAAAATGTGGGGGAAAATAGGAGGGGAAAAAAGTCTAGCTGCCAAAAAGCTGAGAAAATTTCAATAAGCACTAATATTCAAAGGCTTTGGTGCCCTTTCAGTAAATGCAGTGTGTAAGTGAATACACAAGCCACCGAAGGTCAAACACAACCATGTACAGGAGTAAGTACTGATTGTCAGGTTGTCACCACATTACCATTTACTCCAAATACTGATATGTATGTATTATGTTGTCAAAATGTTCCATCTTCTACCTGAACTCATTCAGCCAAGCTTCCATCAAGAGAACGCTGAACTAATCATCCACCGTCTCCGTCCGTCTCAGCACCTGTTGTATTAGCCAGGAAAGTGAGTGGGTTGCTAAGAGATGAAGAAGGTGATAGAGGAGGAGGAGGATGTGTTGGTGATGTAAGTGTCATTTCATGTCTCTCTGCTTGGGAGAGAAGGAGAAGGGAGGTGGCGCTGTTTCTGACAACCACATCCATAATTCCGCAGGATGTTAATGAGGCCACCAGGCCAGTGATAAATGTCCAAGGTTAAGCCTGGAGTAGGGTGTTCCATCCTCCACCAAATGATGGACATATGTTCCCTAATCCACGTTCCTGCCCTCCACCCTGCTCTCTGAGATCCATCCCGGCCTTCAGTTATTGATTGATTGTCTGCAGTGAATGGCAGCACTACTAGGACACCTTTTACGTCTTCCACCATGCTGGCTTCATCAACCCTGCACCATTCTTCACAGTTCCTTTTCCATCTGAAGCATGCAGTCGACAGCCAAGGCTCTCTGCCCCCTGGATAACCTTGTGGGTTAGCTGTTGAATCGGATGTCACACTAAAAGATAAGGGCTATAATTTAAGCTTGTTACTGAAGAGCTACGTGTAAAATGCTAGTTTTATTCAAGTTATTGTAAAATGTGTGCAATGACTGTAAAAATCATGGACTGGAGCGTGACTCCGTGCCCTTCTGTTCTATAAAAATGAAACCATAATTCCCCCATGTTGTCAAATCTGAAGCCAGAGACTGCGCTGAAGAGACAAGAGTCGAAGGCAGGTACGCCTACTCCTTTAACAGTTATAAGAAATGATCAAACAGTGGTAGACTAGATTGCCTGACAAACTCGAATACAAACTCAGATACTCCAAGTAATGAACAGACAGCGTGCCGTGCATATCCTGCATCCGGTCTCTTCCAGCCAAAGCTGTCAATCACTGCATTCCCAAGTGTAGCCACACCTTCTTACGATATAATAGAATGACGTTTTAAAAACTAATTTCTGGGGGAAAATAAAAAATGTGCAGGTATCAGCATAGGGGAAAACTAACCGCTCGTATTATACACTGCAGATGGAAAGACAGTTTAGATGAGAAAAGTGACATCAAAAAAAGGCTATTTTGTCATTGGGATGACACGGGGATGGGTGGAGCTACACATTATACTGCAGCCAGCCAGCAGGGGCGCTAGGCCTGTGCTGGCTTCACTTTTTAGAGATGTTACGCTGTCCGTGTTTTTTTATAGTCCATGGTCATGTATGTAGCTAGTTTCTACTGGTGTGTTCATGAAAAAGTAATTCAGAATCGTGTCTTTTGTCATTCACTCAGCCGATGTGACTCGAAACACGCTGTGCATTTATCTTTATTTAGTGCACACTTTTAAAGAGAAAACATTTCACATAAACCAAGACATAGGGTTGCCAGGTTTGTGTATTCAAATTAAAATATGAAAAATGAAAGTTTCCTGGATTTTACTGTGTATATACAAAGTAAACATGCTTTATTTTCATAGTAATTTAAAATTTGATTAGCACATCATAGCACTGTCATGCACTCATGGGTATTTTAAAGATCAATAATTTCATGAACACATAATTCCTAAAAGGCATACATTGCAGAAGCACTGGGATGCCAGGATGCATGCTTCTTCTATCCTATAAATTATTTACAGTAGATTTAAAAACTGGTGATGGTTCATAAGACTTGGCACGACATCTGGATTGGTAATAAGCTCATGAGTATCTGAGCGTCTTGTTTGGGAAAAGCAGCATCTTCAAAATCCCAGCTGTGTCTCGTGTCCTCATGTCACTGACGGTCCTCAAGAAAGCAATTAACCGTGTTGTAGGAAAGCTGTAAACAAATGGAGGAGTACGCAATCTTTAGCAAAGTCAAGTTTCAATTCTGTAATCTGATAGAGATGCAAATCAAAATTTCATTCAGGAAATAAAGTTCTTTTCTGAACTGAAGCATCAGAGCAGGTTCAATTCCTGAAAACACTCTAACAGCACGTCCCACTCTTCTTCCACAGCAGAAATACAGAACGGAGAAGCTTAAAGCAAGCCCTTACACATGTTTTTATACATGGAACATTATTCTGAATGAACAGATAATACATTCTGAACAGGTACAAATCCATACAAATAGGAGGAGCACTGTGCATTTTCTTTTCTTTTTATAGAAAGTTTCATGAGTCTAGAGTTGTGCATTGGCACTGAGATTTATTTTTTTGGTCAGATATGAAGCTTGCAGTACAAGGAAAGGTCAAATGCATTCACTAACATGATGCATAGACTACTAGTTTGTTTATATTTTGGGAAATAGATCTAATGAAATTCATTAGAATCTATCACTAAACAAATAATGTGAAACATAAGACGAAAAAATAGTCTCTAGTTTTTTTCCTAATGGTTTGAAGTGTTTCCGTGGGCTTAGTGATAATGTTTTACTTTACATTTCTTTATATTATACGTATATAAATAAATATATTTTATATATTTAATTTTCATTTACAGTATATTGGTATTCTTTTCCTATTTTGTCACTACTATTATTTACAACATTATTTTTGTACCTGTTTATTATTATTATTATTATTATTATATAACTTAAAAAGAGGTCCATTTAGACCACGCCCACTGCTGAATAGAGATAGAGATATGGATATTTGGAGTATTAAACTGACATACAGAAAATGTCATTGCATTACACCCCTAATACTGACAGAGTAAACGTCAAGCTGCTACTAAATACCATAAGATTTCCGTTCATAATGCAACAGTTCGATATTTAACGATATGACTGAATCTGGTACGATGCAATACGATTGAATTTATTATCCTCTGATCAATAAGTGACGAACTGTGAAAGTATCAGAATTAAGCTTAAATCATCCTGCTATGTAAATTAAATTATTTACGCTATCAGTTTCAGAAAGAAATTTTTACACACCAGTTGTTTGTCCTTTTACATTAATAATTGATTTATAATCAATCATCGATTCATTTCAATCATTGCCTTTTAAATCGAACCATTAAATATTTACAGTCCTACCCATCACCAAGTCCTGCTCTTGAAGGACACGAGACCTTGATGTGACCAAACAGATATTTCCAGGCTGCTATATCACTTCAATTGCAAAATTATCAGCTCCTTGCCAAAGGCTCAAACATATTCATCCTTCCTGTGCTGTCTTCTTACTCTTTCTGTTTGGCCTAACTAACGGAGAGGAAATTGCATCAGGGAGAGTCTGAATCCGCTGTCACGCCTTTCACTGAAATGTAATAGAGGAATGAGTATGATATCACACTACTGCAGCTTTTTACCCAAATAGAGCCCAAATGAAGGAGCTCTATCCAGTGGCAAGGCTTGTAAGAATCTGTAATAGTAGAAAGGATTAGCTCTATCTTCCAGGAGCAATAAAATAATGCTGACACCATCGCTATCATTGTCACCATCACTGTCGCCATCACTGTCACCATCACCCTCACCCTCACTGTCACCATCACCCTCACCATCACTGTCACCATCACCCTCATCATCACCCTCACCCTCACTGTCACCATCACCCTCATCATCACC
>JAOTRR010000022.1:21754876-21770908 GCA_028570945.1 Gogo arcuatus
CAGAAAAACCTATGAATGAGTAGAGTAGGGGTGTACAAACTTTTGACTGGTACTGGAAGTGACAACAGGAACTAACTTCAAGTCAAATCAAGTGGCTTCATTGTCATTTCATTTATATACAGCTGGTACAGTACACAGTGAAACGAAACAAGGTTCCTCCAGGACCATGGTGTTACATAAAACACCACAAAACTACATAAAGTATAATAATTACTAAAACAGGACAATAGGCACAGTAAGAGAGCAGTATAAAAGTTCTAGTGTGGGTAAGTGTCAGTTGTAACAGGTAGTGCAAAAAGATATAACAAAATAATAATAAAAATGCTGTGAATGTATTCGTATTCAGCAGATTATTAAGCTTATACCATAGAGTATAAGGAGATAGCAGTTACTGGGGTAGCAGCCAGGTAGAGGGTATAATAGTGACAAAAAAATAAAGAATCAATATTATACAACACAATATAATACTGAAATACAAATATAACTTCTTTTGGAGGATGTTCCATCCAACTTGAAATGAATGAATAGAAAGTGCAATGTGTAATTCTTATATTCTGATTGACTCTGACATGCAATACCTTTGAATAACAGATACCTAAGTACACATGGCTGTTTATGTTATAAGATGCACTCTGTTATATAAAATGTCTTTTCTGGATGTATATCCAGAAGAAGCTTTACCACACTACGCTTTACACTCACATACTTTGACGTTTAGTTTAATGCTTTTTATATTTTTTCCTCAAATCAACTTGAAAGTGATGCAAGACTGTTAAGCGTGAGCATTAGAGTCAGTGCTAGTTAGTTATGAAGAGCGCTAACACTCGTAACGCGGTGGTTTTTCATCCATCCTCGATATCAGTTCGTCTTGGGGCGATGTTAAGACCTTTAGGTCCGAGATTTCAGAGAGAGAGGCCAGAAGATGTGAAGTCTTGGTCAGAAGTGAATGGTCAAACCGGTTTGAGCTGACACAAAGGTTTCAGTAATTGAAATAACTACTCTTTACAACCGTGGTGAGCAGAAAAGCATCTCAGAAAGCACTAAATTGGGTTTGCTGTCAGGAACAAGTCTAAAACCTGCCTCGTGTCAACAGTTCAGGCTGGTGGTGGTGGTGTGGGGAATGTTTTCTTGGCACACTTTAATACCAATTGAACATCATTTGAAATAAGGCTGCAGCCATAGTGACATCATACGAGAAGCAAATATGACTTGGGTACCATAAACTCCATAGTACAGTACAGTACTATGTACTGTGCAGTACTATGCAGTACATGTACTGCACTGTACTGTATATATACACACGAGCAGCTAGAGGTAGACTCGTATAGAAGCGGAACAGCACACATTTCTGTTTTCTGGTTAAAATGATGTGTCTGTATTTTATATTTTTCAATCCTGCATTAAAGTGGCCAAATGTTAGAGCTGTAGAGTTTGAGTGCTTATCTTTATATTTAAGAAGACTTTTAAAAAAATGGATACTGTCTTTGTCTGTACTGGTATAAATGGGGATCTTGTGAGTGTCTTGTGACTCTTTACAGAAACGGATTGTAGTCAGTGTTTTAACTGCTGCCACGGAAATGTCGCATTTAACGGCGAATATCCATCACAACAAATATCCATCTGCAGCTGCTCAAGTCAAGTAAGTGTCAATTCAGCAGAGGTTTAGAAATTCCCCGAGTCATGTAAAGAGACAGAAGAGTTGCTCGTGTTGTCATAGCTCAGTTCTGCGATCTCCTGTAGCATGGGGATAGTGCAGGGCTCGGAGCTGAAATTGGGGGCACTTGTCTTCTTAAATTGGGGCCAAGAGATGGCATTTTATTTGAGAACACTACAGACACCATGATGGACAGCTTCTCAACTCAGGAGTTGGCCAGCATTACACTGAGAGCGTGGAACTGTCGGGAAATTCAAAACTCTCCACAAAGCCACGGTTTAAAAGCTGCCTCCCTTTTCACACATTTTCTCATAAAACAGAGGCGACTGAGATTTAACGTTATGTTTTTTTTTTAACCTGTATTTTATAGGAAACAAGGTATGTGATGTGATCCTTTTACTGCTTTTACCTCTTAAGCTTCCTTAACATTAAAATTCCTCTCATCCTGCACCGTGAGACAAAGCAGGCCGAGTTTCACTGCCAAACTCATCCTAATTTAATGAGGGGAATAATGAAACTTTGTGAAGTGGCTCCGAGAGCTCGTTTAAGGGATCCAGAAGAAGTGGATTCTGATTTGGTTCGCTGAAAACCGAAATCATCTCAAATGCGGTCTTTATGAAGAAAACATTTGGGGTGCGGTGGTCTTTAACCATTCTAACATAGCATGGTTGGGAAAACTTCCATTATGGGTGTAATGATCAAAGATTCAGATCGATTTAAAAAGCAAAGACCGTAAATCGGTTATCTTTATAAAAAAAAAAAAAGACAAACAACTGGTGCGTGAAATGTAATATTCATATTTCTTAAACTGATGTGTAAAGAATTTAACAGGCTGGCAAGGTGATTCTTTTTTAAATAGTTTTCTCTACGCCATCATCGTAGGCCTTCCCAGGATTTGAACAAAGCTGCTCGCATATCGATCGGAGAAGAATCAGAAATCGTATCATATCGTATCGTATCAGATTCAGAGGTATCGGCAAATATCAAGATCATTTCCTTAATGAATCGAAATCATATAGAAACCTAAGATTACACCTCTTGCTTCTGTACAGATTATGAAAATAAATCAGTCCTGAAATTCAGAAACAACTCTAACGCTAGTTTGGTTGTTTTAAATTTGCTTGCAATCGTATCTGAAATATTAAAACCTAACTCCAGGTTGTGCGATTGAGACTCAGACTCCCAGTGCATTAATATCACGGTCAAAATGACTATTCGGAATGTTCTGGTCATTATCTCAAGAAATAATAAGGTTATCATCATCCCAATTAGCTCAGCTTAATAAATTCGGTCTTTTCAAAAAGGCAGTCTTTTGGTGCATCATCTAATGTGTCAATTCTTTTAACTGGAAAATTTGTTGAAAACAGAACCAAGTTTGAGAAACCAGCTGCTCTGCTGTCCATGTTTGAGAGTGGAACAAGTCTAGTCGAATTCAAGCTAAAGGGCACGTGGCAATATAAAACGGGGAAAAAGTGCCATCAAACGGTTGAGGAAACAGGCAGAGGCAAGACTCATCATCCAGCTAATGAAGAATGTCATGGACTAAAATGTCATGAGTGGAAAAAATGTCATGCAGAGCAGCATGAAGGCCATGCAGAAGGTTCTGTGGCATGTTCTGTTTACTGTCTCACACACACACACACACACACACACACACACACAATCTAAACGTTCACAAAATCACCAACAGCTCTTATACATTTTCAATCATTTTATTCCGGTACTATTTACATAAAGAGGACAGTTCTTGTAGGATTGTTAAGTCAGAGAGAGTAGATGATGGTCCGGTTCTTCAGCTCTTCTACGTACTCCTTGGCCTGGTCAAACGGTGTGTTCTGCTCCACCGTGGGAGGCGGGCCTTCAACAAGCTTCACAAAGTAATGACAGTACACCTTGTCCATGATGCCGAACATGCCTCTGCCGTGGTAGCGGATGCGTTTCAGGTATTGGCCTTTACCCGCGAAAGACTCGGCTGTTGAGAAGAGAAGATAAACTTTAGCGCTGCTGTGTTTCTGTGATTGCGATCATCTAAAGGTAACCCTCTTTCTCTAAAATGTCTGATAAATGAAAAATGTATGAACAAATTATTTTAAAAACCTGAAGTATTGATATGATCAAAATTAGGCTTGTGTGATTTTTGTGTTGTTGTTGTTGACAATTTTAATCATTTAGAAATAGACATGTAACGATTCATCCAGTTCACAATTCGATTCGATTCACAATACTGGGTTCACGATTTGATTTTCCCACAATATTTTTGAAAAAATATGAAATGAAGAAAATTTTATTACCAAAAAATTGCAACATTTATTTTCTGATTCATCAACTTAAATATTCCTTTTGTTAAATAAAAAAAAAAACAACTTTTGTTTCATTTTCTTAATAGCCAACAGTAATTAATTTACCCACGTTTGTAAAGGTTGGAGTAAAATATAATAGCCTATTAAGTAAAATATTACTTTTATTAAAAATGAAAAAAGTTAATAATAAATAAACCTTTTCTTAATAAACTTTTATGAACATTTGTTCTGCCTCCATTTGCTTCTCTTTATCTTTCAGCAGTCTGTACAAAGAGAGCTCCGATTTCTTGTTAAATCTATTTGTACAGAATCACACAACAGCTCTTTCACATTTTACATCTCTGTTTTTTTGTGTGTTTTTGCAGCATCGGAGCTGTGTTACTTCCGCCTACGGTGAAGTCACGTGAATTACCGGTATTGTACATTACCCTCTGCTGTCTAAACAATGCAATTACAGCTAGGAAAAACTAAGATTACGCAGCCTGATAATGATCAAGATTAATTTTTTTATTTAATTGATTCAAATCGTCATAAATTTGTACCGCGATTTATCATCACGTGCCTATTTAGAAGTGAAAATAAGTCAGGAAAATAAGCACTTCCAGCGTTTCAGGTTTAAGGACAGTAGGGAAGATGGAATAATAATATCAGCTGTGTAGTCAGGCACTGCTTACCAGGCAGAGACAATCACGAAAAACACAGCTGGATGGTGGATTTTTAGGAGATTCTGCAGTGATAAGCAGTAAAAAAGAAGCCATAACAGTACAATCCTTTCAATATAATCCTTTTACAAGTCGGTTGTCTAATGTCCACATGGCCGACCTTTCCTCTGTCGATCTGTTTAAAAAGTGTTTGAATGCGTCTGAGTAAAAAACAGTGCATTTAATCAGTTTCTAATTATCAACAGCATTAACACTGTTAGTCAAGTGTTAGATTTGACACTTCAGTGTCAGACTATTTCATCTTCTTAGGCCCAAAATGCCATTTCTGACCATTTCAGTGACAGACGACATAAATATATTTAGCTGACGTTAACTACTCTATATTCGTGTCTAATGTTATCTAATTTGAAAATACACCGATAGATTTTATTTCACATTAATGAACTCAAGACATTCTCCGTTTACTGTGACAGGAAGCGAAAACATGCCGCAAGTGCGGTCGAGAGAGTGTGAGATGGAGGGAAGGGGCGGGGCTTCCAGGCAGCGTCAGTTAATATCAGAGAGATCAAAACACCTGCGCAAATCATTCCAGAGTCATATAAATGATTTGTTCATCTCCTGTTTTATTAAGGAGAAAAGGACGTGGCGTATTCTTGAGCGGTAGCTCATACTAGCGTGCTCCGATGTTTCAAACTGCTTACGCAAAATAAGTAAACGTTGAAAACTCTGGTTATATCATATAATCATAGTAAACGTCACTGGTTGTGGTGGCAGTTTAATATCGTGTCGAGACGATTCAAATCGTTATATCACACAAGCCTAATTCTCATAGATCACACTCTAATCGTGGCTGAATATCACATAAGCAGAGTTCATTTATTCATTAAAAACAGGATTCTTCAAGATATAAACACTTACCGACATACAAATTGGATTTATATTCAACACTGTGGTTCTTCACTGCCATTTCCTGCGCTTCCAAAAGGACCTGTTGTTCAAAATCATACTTTATTTACCAGGTCCGGCATTTAAACATGACATCCAGGTGGTGCTCAGGTATGAAGACAGAGGTACAGGTAAAAGATTCCACACGTACCTCTTTTATGATTTTGGCTCCTTTCTTATCATTAAACTCAAGCTGAGCCAGGGCCTGGTCGATGGTCATGCCTCTGATCTGGCACAGGGAAGGAAACCCGTCGTTAGCTGATGAACAACAAAGTGGGGGTGTTGAAGCAGTTACTCTTCACAATGATCAAAAATAATGGAAGATGACACCACGTTTCTGAAGGAAACCTTACTGAGGACTTTAAACTTTAATGAGAAATGCACGCTGTCATGCACGATGAGAGGAAAGGAGGTAGTTCTCTTGATTTCAGCAACTCTACCAAGTCAGATTTCAAACTTCCTTTGAGCTCCTGGTCGTCTTCTATTGATTAAATAGTTTCAAAGATACCCTACAAAAACTATGATTCACAATATTGCCATGAACGTGAACGTATTTTGAGAACGTACTTGGCAATAAACTTGATTCTGATTCTGATTCTGATGAAATGGATCAGATTCTTTGTTTCAGGGGTTTTTTTTCCTAGTCACAGTGTGGCTCAGCCCCTTTTCCAATTTTCCGAGTTCCTGCAGAGGAAATAGGCGCTACTGGGATAACGCTGCCCTCAAATCCTGTCGGAAATATCACAATTACGAGGTGAGCGCACTTGAATGCCGCCACAATGTCATAATTACAACTCGTATTCCTCTATGAGACCACACTTTTCCGAATTGGAGGTGTGTCAAAAACAACCAGTCACGATAACCGCCAACATGAACGTGCTGCCTACTGCAGACAGACGGTGAGATTTTAAGTGGTAATGCTGCATGTTAATGGTTCAGTACAATTGTAGTTTGTTCTGTTGGTGATACAAAAAGAAATTAAAAATAAAAACAAAAGAAGAACTTGGCTCCTCAAAGTTGTCATAGCTCTAAATATTACAAACTGCTCCTTTAATAGCTAGCTGCACAAACCTTGTTCCAACTCATCAATAAGGCTTTGGATAAAAGCATCCATCACATACATGGACGAATGTCGAGGTAAATGTATGTGAGATAATAAAAAGGTACATTTCAGATGTACTGCAGTGTTCAGTGTTATTCAGTGTCTCTTACCAACTTAGCCAGGTACCACATCTTGTCTTTGCTGTACTTAATTTGACGTCTGCAATGATAGATCTCCTGAAAAACATAATTCACAAACAGTGGTAAGATTTAAAAAAAATAATAATCATAAACCAAATCACTTTATAGCCAATATTGAAAGCAGAGCAAAAAAGGAGTCACTGACGGCCGGTCTGCGGGGCTCATCCTTCTCCTGAGGCAGGTACAAGATGCGATTTTTCTTCTCCCAGTTCTTGGTGTTTAACGCTGCACTGATGTGAAGACAGGACGTCTGGGAGAACGGCGTGACAAACCTGGAGCACAACAACAGACAGCCATCATCACACAAACAAGAAAGTACATTCTTTTACGCACCATTAATGCCAGAATGCCTTGTTACATACAGTATTTCTCCAGTGTACAGCAATTAATATTATTATTAATTTTGAACGACGATCCATACAAATACATTTAAATTAACTTAAAATGACTTATGAACATGAATAACTTTATTCATCCTGAGGGAAATTGTGTCACAACAACAATATCCAGCACAAATCAAACACAGCAATAGATTAAATAATATAATAAAATAAACAAGTTAAAATTGAAAGATTGCATATGTCAATTCTACATTGTGCAGTAATTATATAAATAGCATATAGTAAAATGGGAATAGTGAGATAATTAGAAATTTTTCTTAAATTAACTTAAATAGAATTAACTATTTAAATTCTTACATTAACTTAAATAGAATTAACTATTTAAATTCTTAAATTAACTTAAATAGAAAGTTTTTTACGTTATTGTCCATTGTGCAATTATATGTATAATATCTAATGAAATAAGCTAAATCATTAGCCTACTGTTTTATAGTGTCCTTATGGCTTAAGACATCTATATTTCATATCTATATTTTATATTTATACATCTATAGAGACCTTTGCTGTCTACTGTTATTAAAAACAGTTACACCCTTGTCCTTGAGGCCTGAACAGCTCCTGTAGGCTAGCCTAGCCGGGTTGCTATGCTAATCAAAATTAGCTGAAGTAGTTACACACCTTAAAGGAATTTGTCCAAACAAACGACTGAGTAGTGTAGCACCTGTGCGGAGAAAAACATTTTAATCAGAAACTATTCTGACGCACATAACAGACGCAAATCATTAAAATAAATATATAATGCTAGCTCATTTTTACCACTCGCTGTCACAGCGGAGGCCGCCATGTTAGAATAGCAAAAAATAGCACCTTTTCCGGCAGTGTCGCAAAGAGACTAACTTTCATTAGCCACTTGTATGAAAGATATTTTGACAAAAATGATACTTCACAATGTTCCATTTCAATAAATTAACACGTTTGGTATTCTATGAGTGCACTTTATTTGATCTTTCATACCAGTAAACTTGAAATGTATCATATTTGACAGCCGTATAATGTTTTTGCGACACCTCTTATGGATAGACGACATTGTATCATTTTGTTCCCACCCGTATTTCAATGCTTCACTCTGATTGGTCAGTGGTGCATTCTCGCAGTCTGATTGGAGACTGTTTACGGAACTATCGCGAATAGGAAGTTTTAGCCAATCCTAGTTTAGGAGGCGTGTTTTACAGAACACGGGTGCGCAAACAAAGAAGCAGCATGGGTGAATGAAAGGTGTAGTTGCTGCCTGGTAGCTGGAAGAGCTTGGTGTTGAAGTTGAACTTTTTTAAAATCGGTTTGGTTTCAAAACAATTAATCGGGATGCATGAGAGGCTTCTTCCTGCGTCACCTAACTGGTACTGCTCACGCTGTAGTGATGTGAACAGCCATGGTGTTTTGGGCTTCGGAGCTAAAAACACGGTTTACCTGCTGAAAGTAAGCGCAGCTTCATCCTCATCCTCAGCCTCAGCCTCAGCCTCAGCCTCATCTTCAGCAGTAGTACTTGGTATGAACCTTCCTTTGACCCTGATTCTGTTCATGTCTGGTTACATGCTTGTCGTCTCATTATTATTATTATCATCATCATCATCATCATCATCATCATCATCACTGTTGTCGTTTCTTGACCTGCAGGTGAACTCAGGGGTCACACCGAAAGAGTTTCTGGCTTCTCATTTTGCAGACATGATGGTCAAGAAAACATTTGCGCCAGCAGTTCAGATGACAAGACAATAAAAATCTGGGATGTTGAGCAGAAGATGGTGTTAGAGGAGCATGTTGTCCACCAGGTAGGACTGGTACAGGTACAGGTACAGGTGGAGGTGGAGGTGGAGGTGTGGCTATTAATTAATGAGACTCATGCTGTAATTCAATTTCAATGAAGAAAGCTTACATTTCGGTTCCTTTCCCCTTCTGCATCGACACACCGCTGCCTTCTGGACCTCCACTGAGAAAAGCAGTGCAGTAGAGCTTCTTCTGTTAGTTTCCTCAGAAGCTCCTTCGTTCTCTTCTTCATCACTTCTGGAAAAGTTTCTCCATCTGAAACCCAACTGTCCATAATTACGCCATTAAAATTCTTCTAATGGACCATTCTTAACCTAGCAGAGACATGAAAATTTTGTTTTTTTAGAGGTTAGTGAGTCTCTCTTGGTACTGTAGACACACATAAGACAGTATGCATAACAAAAATGTGTTTGTAGATAGTTTAGTATTTCTATGAGATATTCATCCTGTAATTGTCCATCCTCTCTGGGACACATTTGTCCTAGCCCCTGTTTAAAAAAAACCACTAGGTGGAGCAAATCTCACTCCAGCTCCAGTTCTCTTTGCGGAACAGACAATCCCTCGCTGCTTGTTTTCTCTCCAACTAGTCCTTCCTCTGTGTTTTCAGTTTTTTTTTGTTTTTGTTTTTTTGTGATCACATGATAGACAGTGTTTATTTTTGTGACAAAGCAGGATTTGGGAATAAGGCAGGGTTCGTTCGTCAGGGATCTCTCGACGTGAAACATCGTGTAACATGTGATCCTGGTCTGAGCTTGATCGTGTAGAGTATACACCTCTATATCCAGAAAACAAATGATCACAAGTGATTTAAAGTCACGTAGCGTGAAAGATTCAGCGATTTAGAGATTTTAAAAGTCGTGGAGTGTGCACTTGGTGTCTCCAGAATACCCATAATGCACTACACTGTTTGTATGGAGTAGGAAGTAGGATGTGATTTTTATACACTGAGTAAAGTCTCACTTATAAATCATGGTGGTGCTGGAATTGTGTGTGTGCGTGTGTGTGTGTAGAACACCATCTCGGCACTCCACTGGTCTCCGATACAGAAAGGGCTCCTGGTGTCAGGAGATGAGAAAGGGGTTGTGGTGTGTCACTGGTTTGGCAGAGGAGACACTCGCAGCTTCTTCCCCGAACCCAGAACCATCTTCTGTCTGTCCTGCTCTCCACACACCGAGAACTACGTCGCCATTGGGTAAGATTTCATCTAGAGGTGTGTGTGTGTGGGTCTGTTTTTTTAATCGCTTTGGTGTTTTCTAATTGACTTAGTTTGTTCTGATGTTCCCATGGTAATAAACATAGCGTTTCTTTGTCCCGCGAGCTTCTGACGCTCATCTGTCTTCTCTCTAAGGTACAAGGACGGAATGATCGCACTGATAGACATCAGCAAGAAAGGAGAAGTGATCCATCGTCTGCGAGGTCATGAAGAGGAGATCCACGCTCTCGCCTGGTGTCCTAATCCCCAAGAGGACGCGCTGTACAGCCGCCCTGAGGACAACGCCGGTACCGTGTCTTCACCAAGCTTTGATAAATGCCTATTTTGAACATTTCAGCCAGATGTGTGAAGTTCTGCCTGGCCATTTCAGCCATGTTTGTTATCCTTCTCTGCAGACGTGTCCAGCGGACTAGCACAAGTCGAGCGGGGTGGTCACCTTGCTTCAGGTAGTCGCGATCAGACTGTTAGAATTTGGAGCACATCAAGAGGCAAAGGTGAGTTCATTTTGTCATATTCTTTAAACTATTTAAAGGTGTAGTAATCAATGTTTCTCATTTATTATTAGTACAAATAATGTGGAAAATTAAAAAAAAAACACTTTGGAAGCTTGTTTGTTTTGCATTCTGATTGACTTCTTGTCAGTTATTTGCTAGCCACGCCCCCAACGCCCCATCACATCCTCATCAATCATTATACGGACAATCCGAGTGCACTTGAAAGTGATGTCGTGACAGTCCTTGCTCATGCTAACTCTAATTGAATCACAAGTTTTGGGGGCGGAGCTTTGTGTGCATGGGTGGAAATAGGGGCGGGTTCATTGAGTAAAACAAAATTCACATCTTATTCAACTCCACCCATTTTTAACCATTAAAGACCTTTTTTTCCTTAAACGTACCTTTCAGAACATATCCAGATTCTTTTAACTTTTTTGAAATATCACTTTTATTAAAAATGAAAGAGATTATGCTGTGCTTGTGTAGAAATACCATGAGGGGGGGAAAAGGGTAAAACACTTTTTATACCTGGGGGAAAAAATCATCCAGTGGGCTTATAATAAACAGTTGTTAAAATTCGGGTCTAAAATAATTAACATTGATGACCAAAATGACAGGAAATAACATTTCTGAACAAATTATAGAAGTATTTGAGCACGGATTAAGACTTCTGCGTGACCTTAATTTGTAAAGATAAACCAGATACTTTGAGCAGAGCAAATAGTCTTTAGAGAAACAGAAGTCAGGAGAATGATTCAGTAAATTACATCCTGGTCTAAAGTGAATTTGAGGTGATTTACAGCTTATATTTTCCTTCAAACAGCCTTAAAATGACTCTCTGCGTGTAAGTGTAGGACACTGTGCATGAAAGGGTTGAGTTATTTTGGTTTCGTCAACACAACTGGATAAATTTAATTGACCCCAAATATCATTGATCAGCTAAAACAGCTAGCGTTGGTGTTATTTAGTTATTTAGTTAAAGCTAAACTGTTGCATGTTGTTAAAATGTAATAGAAATCTTTCATCCAAAAACTATTTCTATGAAAATCAGCCAAACTTGCTTTGTATGGCTGGGCGATATGATGATATGATATCGATATCGTGATAAATTGTCACGATATATTTTTTAATAATCATAAACTGACTGGATGCAGCTGATGTGGTGTTAAAATGTGTACATAATTTTTAAATTAATAATATTTTAATTTTTTTCTCTTTTTCAGTGTGAAATAAATGATTTATTACATTTATATTTAAAAATATAAACAATTTAATTTATAAAAAAGTTTTAAATACATTTTTATGCAATTGCTTATTACTAATAACACATTTAGGATTTATTATAGAGTTTCATTATTAGTTTACTGTTTATAACCATATTATTATTTATATTATTTGTGCTGTTTTGCTGGCGGTTTTAGAGCAAATCCTATATCCCATGACTTCCTATAAAAATTAGACAATCCTGTTTAAAATATTTTTCACGTTTAAATCCTGAAAATGAATCATTTTTTTGTGCTACTCCATTCATACCACTATAACATCGTCTCAGAGCTGTACGTATCTCAGGTTTCTTACCCCGGTGTACCGTCGTATTAATACCCGTGTTGTAGGTGTTATGACCCTGAAGCTGCCGTTTTTGAAGAGGCGAGGTGCGGGAGTGGACCCCGGGGTGAAGGAGAGACTCTGGCTCACGGTGCACTGGCCCAAAGGAAGACCTTCGCAAGTCGTCTCCAGCTGCTTTGGGTCAGGACTTTTTGATCTTTAGATGTTTATGACGATGTTTAAAGGGCAGCGTTAACAGGGTTTGTAAAGCGAATACTTGTGTAAATACACTGTAACTCGTTTAAAGGTAAAAAGTGCTGCTTTGTTTACTGTCGATGCTGAGCGGCCATTTTGATTTGACGTCACTTAAGAGTTGAGGAGACTGTCCTGAGTTCTCGAGAAGGAGTTTTCTTTGAGATTTTTTTTTCCTGGTTAGAGGTCAAGAATTATGAATTACGACCTTTAATCAAATGCAGCATCATTTCAAAAAAAGTTCGAAATGTTGGTTAATGTACACATCACTCAAATCCAAAATTAGGTTAAGAAATAAAAGAAATCTGAATCATTAAAAGAGACATATTATACCCCTTTTCAATTATTTTATATTATTCCCTGAGATGCTTTGGTAAATTTTTAGATTTTTCTAAATTAAAAAACTCTTTGGTTCTTTTTTTCTCATGTCGTTTTAGTACGGTATGAAAACCCTATCAGATTAAACAGGCTGATTTTGGGGGTGTGTCTTTAAATTTAAATATGTAAATAGCTTCACTCGGAGTTGGATGTTAGCCAATCAGAGCGATGCTATTTACATATTTAAATTTACAGGCACACCCACACGTTCAGCCTGTTTTTTGTGGGTTTGTGAAGGTTTATTATTATATTTAGTGCCACAAATATATCTAAAAAAAAAAAAAGATCTCTACAGGGAGGATTTACACTCGCCAGCTGAGTTTTAACTGAGAAACTGAACGACATATAAATTAAAAGTGGTGGTTCTACTGTTTCATTTTTGCTACTTTACAAAATATATAATGTTATTCTGTCTACGCTCGGTACGTACTTAGTTCAGCTGAAGTGAGAATATTCGCGGACGTTGGTTAAATATGATGATTATTGTAAATTTTACTTTGAATCATCAAAGATCCAGAAGAAAGGGGATTGGTTAAGAATGATAGATAGCTGTGAGAACATGCGTCTGATTAATGAATGAATGACTCTTCTTTTGTCTTGTGTGTGTTTAGTGGAGAGCTGGTGCTTTGGGACCTCACAAAATCAGGCAAACAGAAGTGGACTCTGCTGGGCAGCTCATCAGACGGTCAGAACCACAGCCGCATCGTCTTCAACATGAGCTCAGTGTGTGTGGGGGACAGAGAGCTTCTCATCAGCACATCCATGGACAGAGACGTGAGATTCACTGTTTGCTCTTCGCAATCCGTAACGTTAAGGTCCGGAAAGTTTAGATCGAGAATCCTCTCGTGTACTGTAACGTTGGAGAAGAGACGGATTTATAATGTGTTTTAATGGAAATTCAATTCGTTATAACGAAGGAAACTCGGACAAACTGTTTCATTCAGAAGCACTACAAACGTTACTGTTCAGGGTGTTGATCCGATTCTGAAGATTATCCTTAAATTATCTGAAGAGTGCTGATCGAATAATTTGTCAAACTGGATACGAAAGGATTTATTCGTAAATCATACACAGGTGCACTTACGCAAGAAGTATAACTAACTAACGTAAACCTCGATTGATCAGCTTTTAATCATACAAGTCACGATGATCATGTATAAATAGGTCGTGTATTTTTAGTTAGTTCTTCTCTGAAACCCAGACATTTCATATTAACGGCATTTAACTAAAGAAATATCAAATATGAAAACAAGCCAAAAGAAATCTATAAATTATGACCGCTAAGACCCAGCTTTCAGTTCCGAATGGTGCCGTATAAAAGCAGGACGGTTGTATACTCCAGAGTGTGCAGCGGATCACTGGCTTCCCCTGGACGCGTCCTTGAGTCTGGAGTCACTGAGACACTTCGATTCACATCCAAATCACCTTTTCTGTAATTTATCTCCAGATTTTGGCCTTTCAGGTGCTGTTACACTGGCAACTACTTATATTTTTATTGGAATTGACATGAGTCAAAATAATTTCAATTCTACCTCTGAGAAAGTCTATTTTGGCTGTGTGACCTTTGCCTTTTATGGAGTTTTGTGGGCGTCACCAAATGCAAATCGGCTGGTAATTTACGGAAGACTTAATTGATCAACGAGGCCCAATATCTGTACAATTTACAAATATAATTAAGCATCACTTGTTTTATTTGTATATATTTTATTCTCTACTGTAATTTACACTCATCAACCACTTTATTAGGAACACCTATACAAATCTGTCCACTTTGTCATTCATGCAGTTACGTTTTGCATAAAATCATGCAAGAGCTTGAGTTAATGTTCACATCAGACATCAGAATGGAGGGGAAATTTGATCTCGGTCCCGTGACCCAGACCACGTTAGTTGGGCTGGTTTGGTATTTCCTGGAATTTTCACATGAAACAGTGTTGGTGCAGAAAAAAAAAAATCCAATTTGTGTACAGAAACACCTTGTTGATGAGAGAGGTCTAAGAAGGCTACAGTAGTAGATCAAATAACCACTCTTTACAAACATGACCAGCTGAAAAGCATCTCAACTCGTCGAAACTTGAGGCAGATAAAGTTTATATCATTTCGACTTACGAACAGATGTTCAGAATCACCTGCATGACTGAAAACTGTTGATTTAATGAATTATGAGGTGAGATTTTCAGTCCTGTTGTGTCTCTTTCTCTTTCTGTGTCCAGATTAAGTGTTGGGATCTGGACACTCTGGAGTGCTGCTGGACTTTACCCACCATAGGAGGTTTCGTTTACTCTCTGAGCTTCTCCCCGGTGGCCACGGGCTGCCTGGCGCTGGGGGTCGGGGACAACATGATCCGCGTGTGGAACACTCTGTCCATCCAGAACCCGTACGAAACCAGGACGTTCTGGCAGGGGATCAAGTCCAAAGTCACCGCTGTAAGTCACAGAAGGTGGAGGTTGATAAAAATGATCATGTTCTCAGATTCGTTTTAAAAGAACGTGCTCATGGTGATGGACTAATGAGAGTGTGTTATGTCTAATCCACACGTAGTCAGTAGACCGACGACAGCCGTCATCTTGAGAAGTGTGAGAGTGAGTGAGCAAAATTATATGACTGAGTGCATTGTGCTTTTTGCCGACTGTTGTTCAACCTCGACGTGTTCTTACCTTTTCCTCTCACTGTGGAAGTGAATGCAGGTGCTGCTTCTTTCCCACGTTTCTCACAAACACTGAAACATGTTTGATTGGATTTACTCGACACTTCGTCCACATTAGGGCAGGACACCGGGACAGACTACAGACGTGTAGTTTTTTTTATTGTGGTTGTGTCAGATATGCACAGACATGTGTTGGTGTTTTGAAATGCAGAACAGACCACGCTTGGAGAGTTTAGTGTCTTGGTGGAATCGTTTTGTGTTGCTGTATGTATAGTATTTGAATATGAATGTTGTACGTTTGAATTACATACACAGTGCGTTAAATAAAATTCTTATTTTTCCGTAGTGTATCAAATCTCACAATTACAGAGGCATAAAATCTATCTATCAATCAATGGCATATCGCTGCAGTGATGTGGCTGCTCTCCAGCCATCAGTTTCAAGGGAAGAATTACAGGAGCGGTCTCCCGTTGCCTTCTGCTGGATTATTATAGAGGTTTTCTCCTCTCAACCATTCACACCTATGGGCAATTTA